>JASGXE010012516.1:0-36368 GCA_030068105.1 Sinentomon sp. SZTP_YWyxl
TCCAAAGGTACGGCCAGCGATAGCTGGGAGATTTTTTACCAAGATTAGATTTTGGCTTGCTGGGAACTAACTTCCTATTGGATGCACCTCTTGTTAATACATTGCCACTGGTTTGAACGAGTGACAGGACATTCCCACAAACCTGGCTTTGGTGAAATACACGAAAGGTGAATAAACAAGTTCTGTATACAATTAACGAAAAGAAAGGTAACACCTTCAATGACAGAAACAACGGTTGGGAAGGTGTGAGCCGATTTACGCGACTGATCAGCCGGATGAATGCCTTCTGTCTGATGAAAATGGGTGTCAGTGTGATCTGAACAAACTGAGAAAAAGCACCTCCATGAAAAATTAATCAATCATCCAACTCAAATTTCTCAGAATCAGCTCATGTGCCAACCTGTTTAAATGAATAAGATCCACCTTTCCATTCCGCTTTCCTCGCTTAAATTCTCTTTCAAAGAGGTCAAATTGAATTTTTGCCTTTTGATAGGTCAACGAATAAGTGTTCAAGAACTTCACATTCGGATGCTGGGCATACAAGCTTATTGTGTTTGTTAACCTCCTTCAAACAAGCAGTATTCCTCTTGGTGTCTCCGTGCAATGCAACAATAGGAATGGCCAACAGAATCAGTTGTTGAACCAGAGAGCTCAGATATGCAAACAATTTAGAATACTTATCGATAATAACATCAGATGAATAATTTTTAATAATGTTGTTGGTCCCAATCAACAATACCACCTTTTTGTTCCTCAAGTGCCTGCTCTCCTCACGCACCAAAGTTTCCAGCCTTTCAATCTTTGCTCCTGGGATACAAAATTTTGAGGAAAACCCAAAATTCCTTGTTAGTCTATTGAATTGGGAATCCCCCACAAAAATCCAATCAACCAACTTCTCCAAATCTCGGGCAGTAACAATATGCCTGTCACTCATCTGATCAAATGGCCTAACCACAATTTCCTTAAAAAAATTAAGACAAAACAAGCCTAACAACTTCCCTGCACAAATCTTGGCATGTCCTTAAAAAACTTTGGTTCGGGCGCCATGAAGGGATCCTCACCCCGGATGCTCTTGAAATCCCCTCGGAATCTCTGCTGTTGTAGGCTGTGGCTTCGCTCCAATCGTGAGCGTTTTTCCTACAACGTTTCCCTCAGAAGCTCTTCACCGGGAAATGTAACAGGAACACAGTATACTCGTAGAATACCAACAACGACCAAAAGATCTATATTCAAGATATCCAAAGAATCAACCTATGGAATGGTAAAACACCAATTCACGGTGTGGGTTTCAACAGGCTTTTCCCAAGGGTCCGTTCACTCAATACCAAAATGGGCAAAATGGCGTAGAACGTGCCAAGGATAAGCAAGGGAAGAAATGAGATCTCAACCTATTCCCAGTCTCAAGAAAGAATTCCGATTTTAAGAAACAGCCTCTGGCCTAAATTTTATTAACTCATATGACAATCAGGCATCGTGAGGACCAGGAAGCAACATACAGATTAACAATCAATAAACTCTGCAATGAAGAACATGACACAAATTATTTAAAACTCTATCAGGGCCAATATGTATATCATTCACGCACGCAAATAAAACAATTTTTGACACACTAAAATAAACGCCCAAAGAACAATGACTAGAAGAAAAACAAAGGCCGGCTTGAAAACATTAAAATTCTACCTAAGAGGTGCACCTTGAAGGACCTGCCACAGGGCGAACATCCCAAATCAACACTCCTACTGGCCAGAAGTTAGGATATCATTATCTTGCGCATTGGCAGCCTGCAGGGAAGGTCAAAATTGTGGGGGACAAGGACATGGGGATGTGGCACAGATGACTATATGAAAGACATTAGGCAGCCCGAAGTCACAATGGCCCAGCCTCACGGCATCACACTGGCCTGCAGCCACAGTCTGACATTGACATTTTGGGAGGTGACGTGGGAGATCTCAGATCACGTGACAATTTGGCTTGGATGCACTTCAGACCATTCCAAATATCAAAGTCCAAAGCGTGACTTCCTGCAGCATGTGACATCAAGGTCAGAGGTCATCAGATTTAACATGACTACATCCAGAACAACATCTCGCCAATTGATATCTCAAGGAAACAAGGTTTCACCAAAGTTCAAGGATGATGATTGAGTGGCCAATTTGCTCTGCGGCCCAGAAGGCTCCATCTCTCACAGGAACAATTGATTGATCTCAGAGAAACAGTATTTCATCTCAAAGAGACATTGATCTCAGCTTCCTGGGAAACATTGCTTCAAACCCCCCTCAAAGAAACATTAGTTTCACCCACCTAAAAAGAAACAAATAGAATTCAATGATTAGTGCCTGATTGTGAAACTGAAAAAACCTAAACAAATTGGATGCATTAATCAAGTTCCATTTGGATTGGAATTGTGAGGCCTCATTTGCACAACTCAAAATGTGTCCTGATATGTTCACCGTAGCGATTTGCTAATGTCTGCAGTCATGCAGCAAAGTGATAGCATATCGCTTCATAGACGCAACGAAACGATCCGAGTGGCCAAGCGTTTTCGCCTCACACGCGATCATGACTTGAGAATAAAAAAAATGCTAGCTTTACTCGCATTCTGCAGAATCTCAAGAATCGATGAATTTTATCAGGCATTATGGGAAAGTAACGAGGAAGAGTTCAAATCCACTTTCGCCGATTCTAGAAAAATCATCTGAGATGAAAGTTTGGATTCGTGCCTGAAAGCCTCCTGCCATGGATGTCATTTTCGGGTTTTTGCAGGGGCCCACCACTCATATACATCTTCATTTGCGATTTGGGTGATTTGAGGTGACTGCTATACGGCTGGTGGCTCGGCAGAACCTTGTTACTCCTACACTCCTTGAACTCGCTGGGAGAACAATGCCCCACAATCGCGGCCCAACTCCGTTCTGCATTCAACATTGCGTCGTTAGGGTTCTGTGGGCGGAACTCCCAAGTAATCAGGGTCTGGAACAGAGCTACGGCGGGATTTCAAGGTGCAGAGCCCCTGGCGGTGGTTCCGGACAGGACCTCAATCTGAAGAAATTTTGATATTTCTGGTTTGTTTTGGCCAAATTTCCCAGCATCCAACATTTTCAGGCCAAATTTCCCAGCAAGAAGAGGCAAAAACACTTGCCAGGGAGGGGCAAGCAAACCCCTGGCAGGGACATTTCTCATCAGGTGGCAGTCGCTCCATGCCCTCTGAAAATGATGCCCCTGCCTCTTCAAAGATCAAAACGAAAGATTGAAATAGTTTTTTTGTGGTATGTCAAAACTAAACATAAGCGACCTCAAAATATCGCCAGTTGGGACCATCAACAAAAGCACTGACATGAGCAAAATAAGTCAAAAAGGAAGAGCCAAATCCGAATATTTTCTGCATTGGAGCAAGAAGTTTCCGTCTTCGAATAGACTATAGGATTTGGTGACTTTCAAAAGACTGATCAACTCCTATGGCCAAACAATATGCATAATTGCAACAATATGACATATTCTGTTGATTCGAAAGTGCAGTGATATTTACAACATTCCAAAATCGCCAACAAAAATATCGCTTGGGCACAATAGCAACAGGGCAAGGAATAATAATGTTCCCAAAAACAAAGAATTAAGAAATTCGGTAAGCCTGTCATCAAGCACCAATTCCTATTTCTGCATTCCCATTTTTGCATTACCAGAATAATTCTGAAATGAAAAGTCAATTTCCGGATTTTGGAGTTACAAAATATCATCTGATGCTGAAACAAGAGCGCAGAAAGGAAGTTAGAGGCCCTGCCAATTTTCTCCGTGAACACAAGCAAAACAATTTCAGAATGAACGAAAAAGGGGAATGTGAAAACTTATTTTACCCACAAATTCTCAACATGAAATACCGATTGCGAGATTCCGGATTTTTGTAAAATGACGCGACGGCTTGGAAAGCGCTGCACTTTTGTGAGCAATGTTCAGTTCACAAAAGTGCGGGAAGGGGCGAAACTTCTAAGAAATACGCACGTAAACCGAGGCAAGGAAAAAGGCAGCCATTATAAAATTCACATTATGCGCATTGAGGGAATTCTCAAATTACTGCAGACAGCTGATTTTGGAAAACTATGCGATGCACAGTCTTATGCGACGAAAGTCTGAAAACTAAAGAAAATAGGAACTCTCCACAGCACAGGACCAATGCATCCAAATTATGAAAGAATAAAAATATGACTGAAAATGTTATCAAACTGCCATCAAACGTGGCAAACAACAATAAGAATAGGTGGCATTTCCCCAACATTTTTGTGGACACATTTCCACCAATTCGTAATGAATTTCAAGGAAATTGCACTCGCCCGTGGCCGTACTCATGGCAGTATTACAGTTGCCACCTTTTCAGTTGTTTATGTTTGCCACTTTTGGTTACTGTTTGCGACAATTCGTGAAATGTTGCGCAAAAGCATAGGACCTTCATCAGACAGTTCCATAAGTTATGACCACTGAAAATGATCGAAGAGGAGCAACCGACAAGCAGGACCTTTGACGCCAAAATTCGAAAGAAAAAAAATAGTTTTTTCTTGCTTCCGTGGCTGAAAAATCATTTTCACTTGAGCGCTGGAAACCTCTTACAATAAACATGGAGATTGACAGTAATTTCTGCTTTCTTGGCATAGAGCCCAGTTGATTTTTGCCAACAATATGAGTGAGCTTCGGCGGCGACTTCGAAATCGAGATTTTCCGAATTTCCTCTCCAATGAGAAATTCCCAACCAATCTCTTCACTGCTAACTGGAGAGTCTGTCAATCCAGAAATTGAAAACAAATTGCCATCTGAACTTCATAAGATTGACGCGATGCGGATTCCAACAAAAAGACCAACGAAATACATTTGTCAGTGCAAATGCTTTTGTCTTTAGTGGTTTCTTTGTCATTCCCAAACGAAAGAATCAGCAATCTCTTGGAATCCTGAAGGTTTCCAAAATTGTCTGCTTCGTGAAATTGCAACAAAAATCAACAAATCGCATTGCCACTGCTTCCTTTGCCAATTCTCCACGATTCAAAACATTCCCCTTCCATCCATATACCATTGTTGCTCCTCCCCACCTACGCCTGTCTCCACTTCTGATTGACTCAAAACTCAAGCACGGTTTTCGGCTTCTTTTCGACAGTGGAATCATTGGCGTCTGCTGCTTTGTTATGCCACTGCAACCTCCAGGTGCAGGCTCTCCCACGGCTCCTCATATCACATTTTCAATTGTCCCACATTTGCACTTGCGGCGACAGAAAACGCAGGAAGGATTCTGCCCACATACCTACTTCATTCTTGTTCGTTTCGTAAGCTCGTGAACAATTCCCTCACATATTATGGTTTTACTTTCTGCGTCATTTTGATGGGCGGCAAGCAAAATTATTGTCAACGATCCAAAGATATTCGGACCTCGCTGCAGAACGTTGTGCTGAGGTCCTGACCTATCTCAATACCAGGGCGCAGCAATCAAGATATGGAAGAAAACAATAAAATTCTTTCCGCTCCTGAAGGACCCTCAAAAGTGTTTTATATGGCACACGTTGCGCCACCCAAATCCATCAAACCGACATGCAAAGGGAATGTTGAAAGAGGGCCAAGAATGAGGGGTCAATTACCTCCGTGATTGATGCTCCCGTGCATGTCGCACAACGGGCCCTGAGGAATTTGTGCTCGTCACTCCATGAAACGATTATTTACCGTTTGCAGATTTACGATTGATTCAAGTAAAGAAATTGTTCAGAAAAGGGAACAAAAAAGCCAACCAAGTGCAGCATTGTGCAATAAACTGGAAATAGAATGCGTTTGATACAAATTCCAACATTTGCGGTGGACAGCTACCCCAGCAAATTTATTGCAATTAGTGCAGTCATTATTGTCACCTTGTTGAAGATCTGCTGCAAATTTTGGATCGAGTTGTTTGATATTTGGCGCAGGGATTTATTTTTTTCGGCGAAATATTTTCCCATGAATGGAAGCTGAGGAGTGTCAAAAAGTGCGACTTCACCTCTCATGTAAATTTTACCCGAGGGTGATGTCAATGGACGGCTTTGGCTGAAATAAAAGGTTGGCTTTGATTTCCGTCAAAAATTCTTTTATTGCCCTGACTTTTGCCGGGAATCCAGAAATCCTTCACTCACAACTGGTTGAGATCATAACAGGTTGAGATCACACTCGGCAAAAATGCAGCTCTGACGATTTTACACGATTCAAAAGCCTTCCCATTGAGCCGCACACAAGGAGAAACGTACCTGATGGATCCCGCAATATGCGAACTAAAAACTCATACCCAGTAGATTTCAAGGTGAAAAATCAAAGGCGAATAACCTTGAAACTCATCAGACCTCCAACAAAATGAAATGTTTGCCATGCCCATCTGCATTTGCAGTGCAAGAAGCCAAGCCGGCTCTGCAAAAATCACCAAACAGCTCAGTAATGTCCAGCAATTCAGAAGATCGGTCTGCATTGTCTGTGTTCAGAATGTTTTCTTTTGTTTGTGCCAGAATGTGTCCCACTTTCTCCGATTGCTTGCCACTGTCCGAGATAAAACCCGATCAAATTTTCAACGCAAACCATTACAAATCTGGTGACAACCTGTACAAAACATGGCAAAAATAGAAGTTGATGCGGGTCTGGTGAGCGGGCTGAATGGGGGTCAATTTCACTCGTGGGTGCAAGGCTGAAAAAATATGTCATTTTTCTCGCCACTTCTGCTCTGAAAACACAATTATTTTTTGCTCTGTCGCAGGCGGAGGATTGTGATTTCGGGGAACGGACAAGGGACAAATCTCGAATTTCAAGAGCTCATCCGATGATGCTGGCTGTCCATAAAAATAAAGACAAACTCGTTTTCCGCCGTTCCTTTCTCCCTACGTTCCTACGAAGTCGCAATAACCCGATCCGTTATCTCCGCCGTCTCTATTTGTTTATGTGGCACCAGTGGGTGGAGCTGAGATGCATCAGCAGATTGCATGCTGGGATTGCCCTTCACATTGATCGGCATTTTTGCTTCTCAACGTTTTACTTCGTACCCAAATCCAACGTAAAACACCCTCCCGGCGACATATACCCTCCCCCGGCTGGATCCCTGCTTCCTTCCCAGCTCCTGTCTCTGGTGAAATATCCATGCTCTGCCATATATGCTCGCTCCGCCTGCATCCCTGTTTCTTTTCAGCCCCTGTCTCGACTCTCGAGTAATGTCCAAATAGAGGTCGCGCATTTTGTCGAATAAAATTGTCTTCTTTGGAAAAAACCCAGCATAAACAGTTCGAGCACAAACACAGTTATAAAAGACCCGAAGGATAGTCTTCTTCATTCAACGTTCATAGGTACCTACTTGGTGGGTATTTATGATGCCCATTGCCCATTAGTAGTCAAGGTCTAAAAGTCCATTGTGACGAATCCCTGTTGCGCGTCTGCAGGAAAAGATGGTACTCTCACGCCTCACACTCTTTGAGACTCCTCTGGAAAGAGACTCTGAAGGCGTTTGTCTTTTCACTGGCAAAGAGGGTTTTGGGGGAATCCCCAGATAGACCTACTTCAGTTTAGGCCGACATACACGTGGTCACTCGGCCGTGATATCGCCAAGAAAGGAAAAATCTTCACTAAAATAAATCCACATTGGGAGCCCAGCTGTATTTGGAATAATTCCACACGCAAAGGGTAAAGATGGTGTCTCACTCCAAGCAGGACACCCCCACCAAGTCGGGAGCGATCCCTACGAAACACCGCATAGCAGTTGGGAAGCAAATCCACCTCCGAACATGATTCATCCAGCCAGGTCTCAGTCACAGCTATGCAGTCCAGATTGGGGGTGTCAAAAATAGGATGAAGAGCCTGACGTTTAGGAAGCAAGCTTCGCACATTAAGCAGCAACACTGACAATCTGAACTGCAAGAGATTTGGAGCAGAATTGTGAAGGTTTGGGTGATTCAGTGAGTCAGAAGAGAAGCATAACTCCGAATTAGGGGTTAAGCTAAAAAGAATTGATGGATTGCACCAAACCAGCAGCCACTCTGGTGGCACCCGCTTCCGAATAATGCAATCCATCAATGGAAATACTTGAGGACTGAGCACTCCTCAAATCCAGGAAGTTCACGTTAACAAGATTCCTGCAGTATGAGAGGAGTGAGTTATTAAGTTTCAATATTTTTGCTGAAAGCTCTCGGTTCCCAGGCCTGGGAGCCGGGATCCCTCTCCCTTCCTCTGATCCTCTCCCCCTCCCTGCCCCCTCTCTCTGTTTCTCCCTCTTCCTCTCCCTGCCGGCTGCCACACCCTCTCACCCTCCTTTTCTCCCTCCCTCACTCTGTCCTTCCCTCTCCTCTCCATCCCTCTGTTTCTCTCCCTCTACCCTCACCCCACTCTCATTCTGACCCTCTCCCTCCCCCTGCATCTTTATTTTTCCCTCTTCTTCTCCATCCCACCCCTTTCCCTCCCTCATTCTCTCCCCTCTCCCTCCCTCAGACCTTTCTCCATCCCCCTGTCCTATCTTTCCCTCTGTTTCTCCCTCCCACCCCCACACCCCACAACCGTGTGGGGTGGGAGGGAGAAACGTTTTTTCCTTCCACAACCCAACCCACAAACGGGATGTTGCATGCCAGCAGCTCCAGTGCACTAAAATGTTTCCAACAGCTCCAGTGCACTATCTGTTGGTTGTCTTTTTATAACTTACCAGTGTTTTGTCACCCAACCAGCAGTTTCCAGCAACTTCAGTGTGCAAAACCAGCAGCCGCAGAGCGCAGGCCATTGTCACAAATGTAGTCACCAGCTGGCAAATCCCCTGAAAAAGTCCATGGCACAGGGTTTCACATTTTCACAATGTACCAATTATTTTTCTTTGCACATTTCACATTTCATTCAGGGTTTCACATTTTCACAATGTGCAAGTTCACCAAGTTGAAATTGATTATAAGCTATATTTTCACTTTAATTGGTCTTGTGGAAAACCATCTTGATTTTTCTGCTGAAAAATCCCTGGAACATGATGATCCACAATAAATGAAAAAAAAAAGACCAATGAAAAAAGAAATTGCACAAAATTTCGAAACCACGCTCCCGGCGGCGCCCATCTTGCTTTCCAGAATTCAACATGGCCGCCGATGCCGAGAATGGCGTGATCTCGCGAATTGGCGATTTTTTGGGTCCTTCTGAAACGCGGAAATCGCGGAATTTGCGGACCGATGCTGCAGTGCGAATCTGAAACCCGAAACCTCCAAACCAAACCACCCTCAGTCTAAACCAACCCAACCTAACCTAACCCAACCCAAAAAACCTAACTCAACCCAACCTAACCTGGCCCAACCTGTTCCGCGAAATTCGCTTGTTTTGCGAACCGCCATGTCTCCCATTGGTCCGCGTCCGCGTTTTCGTTTATCCCCGATTTTTTTCATCTTGCGAGTTTTTTTTCTTTTGTGACTGCTGGTGATTTTTTTTTTTTTTTTTTTTTTTTGGATTCGCGAATCTCGAATCCGACCCAGCAAGCAGAATTACACTTTTATTACACTTTTATTTCACTTTTAAAAGTGAAAAAATTATGTAAAAATTGCATAAATTTTACGTAGAAAAACTGTAATATAAGTGTAAAAATGTCCCACTTTTGTGTACATTTTACGTAAATATTACATATTTTTTACACATTTTTGACACTTTTTTTCACATTTTTGACACTTTTTGGACACTTTTTTGCACTGTCTGGACACTTTTTGGACACTTTTGTCGCGCTGAAATAAAAAGAGTTTTCAATTTTCGAACACCAGAAATGCATTTTATTCACATTATAATCTTCTCTTCACTTCATCACCGCTGTCCATTCATATTTTAGTTTTCACTTTATAGGAATTTCAGGATATCACTTCAAGAATGGATGCATTGGCCCCGAGCGAAGTTTGAACAATCAGAGGCCTTGTCCGTCAGAACAGTCTCTGATAGTCCAACTTAAAGTCGGGCACCAATGCCTCCAAATGCAACAAATTTTGTAAGTCGCATGGAGTGTCTGAAATTATCGTTGTTCGTCAAATCGCATGTCAATGTAATCCGACGCGGCATGCATCTTCTTTTTAACGAATTTGCCCGGAGTTGATTCACAATTATTTCGTGCTGGCAACACAGCAATTACAAAAATGCACACCCAAACATTGGTATAACTGTCAGCAATTAGAATTTCAATTGAATTCGACAACTTGCAATCAATTATTTGGCTTGGCATTGTGAAATTATTATTTTTTCTCACATGTGCTGCCATCTTGCGCAATAAAAGTAATCTGATACTGAAAATAAATTACACTTTTTTTACACTTTTTTTACACTCAAATGTTTTCGCATTGCCTTTGTGTTTTCCACCCAGAAGACTGAGACAGACGCATCTGGAAAATGAAGCGTTGTCCCTGGTTGATGACACGGGTATGCGCAGTTGACTTTCGGCTTAGGATGATGGCACGGAAGCGTCGCATCGAGAAAAGTGAAAGAAAAGTGTCACAAAATTTTCACTTTTCTGATATGTAAAAAAAGTGAACAAAAATGGATATAAAAATTACGTACAAAATGTGTAATAAAGTGTTCACTTTTCACTTTTACACTTATTTTTCACATTTTTTTAACTTTTTTTGCACTCGCTGTTTGCTGGGGAATCCTCGAATCCGAATCCACAAACCTCGAATCCAGTCAAAAATTTCGAATCCGAATCTGAATCCGAATCCTGCAAAATTCCTCGAATCCAAAATTCTCGAATCCGAATCCAGCTTTGGTATTCGGTTATCCGGATTCGCACTTTGCCTTCAAGTGCGAATCACACTGTTTCAAACTTTGCCTTTATTTGAAGGCCCGAACACCCGAAGACACCCCACCCATTCCAGAAAAACAATTTTTCAGAAAAACTTGATGCGTGCGATCAGTGAGGAAATCCCTTCCGTGTTCCTGCCAGTCTTCTCTCGAATACTGGCGTCTGGGTAAAATCTTCGAGAGATTGATACATGAGTGCCTGTTATCTTTTTTCATTTCTTAGCAACTTCTGACTCCATTCCAGTTTGGATTTCTCCCAGGCAGGTCCACTCTAGATGCCCTTGTATGCATAACTAACTATGTAAGACTGCAGCTAGATGCAGGTCGGCCGACATTAGCCTCAGGGATGGGCAAGGTAGGGTACCTTAGAGGGGGGTAAAGAGGTCTACGACGGGGGGGGGTAGGGCTCCGAAATGCAGGGGGTCTGGGGGGCGGCAGCCCCCCAGCAAGGGGGGTCTGGGGGGCTGTGCCCCCCAGCGGGGGTCCAGGGGGCAGCGCCCCCGGCAGCGGGTTTGGGGGACAGCGTCCCCCAAAAGCTGAAGCTTTTTTGAAAAATTAGGGGTCCTAAGATGCCATTTTACGACATTTCAGGTCCTTTTTTCCTTATCCTGGAGGGTTTGCAGTCGCAATAGATGGAGCAAGGAAATAACTTTCAGACACGACTTTCTGGATGAGTTTTTTTTTCATTTTACCATTTTCTGTAAATCAAAACAGAAAGTACAAAAGAAACAGAATGTAGCTATTGAAGTCCTGGGGTGTGCAGGGCACACACCAGGACTTCGGCCAAGGGTCCCCTCGGAAAAAGGCTAGGGGGTAACATCGGCCGAAGGTCGAATAAATCTGCTCTCTGTGCTTCATTTATGGTGAACTTAAATTCTTTGCTGTGGTCAACATCTACTAAATCGTCCATTCACCTTCACTTTGGCTGCTCCACTGGAACTGTAATCACTCACATCACTGCACCTTTTGGATTATTGGATTATTGCAAGGTTGGTGACAATAATTATTTTTGATTGTCCGACATGGATTGAGAAAAATTAATTGTAATTTTGAGAATAAAATTTCAGAAAAAAAAATGGATCTGGAATCCGAGAAGGAGTGTGTACGCAGAGAAAGGAGAGAGATTGAACAGGAGCAGTGGCATCGGTGGAGAAGGGAAGTGTCACAAAAAAGCTCACTGACTGGGTATTCTGCAAAGGATCAAATGAGTTGGGATGGAATCTATGATGGGTCCTTTGGCAGCGACTTGTTGTTTCGGGCCAGGGTGGGTGCTCTGGAAACTGCGAGGCGGCTGAGGTGGGTAAATGGAAAGGAAGAGTGCAGGCTGTTGCAACGTTCAAGACTGTAAACTTGACTTAACCAGGACTCACCACTTTAGGTATATTTCTTCAGCCCTCCAACTTCCTTTCACCCTTTCTGACTTGGTTTCACTCAGCAGCACTATTACCACAAGTCAACCTACCACAAGCCAACCTATCTATTATTTAGGCTTATATGTGGCTTCACAACCTAAGTTTATTCAGGGTAAGAAAGTAAACAATCAAAAGGTTAGCAATATTTAACAAACACTAATCAAAAGGCTACAACATTTTCTTCATGAACAAATAAAATGCATACGCATGTGCATGTGCCTTCTCCAATAGAACACACCAAAATCAACGAATCCTCTCCCTTTGAAATGTTCTTCTCCACCACTGGATCCCACTTCACAAGTCTTTTACTGTAAACAGCAGTCCTGATCTGGGTCATCAGAAAGTTCCTTTTTTTCAATATCAGTGACACATGACTCAGTGACTTTGCTCCTCCCTCTAATATCTATCAGTGACACTTTGACTTGACCACAGTGTCTGTGCCACCAGCACCACCAACAGTTATCTAGCACTTTTGACTCGGAACTGGCCTTTGCTGTTTTCGCCTGGCCATGTGTTCCAAGGTCTCACTCGTGACTTGGCTCTTCTGGACTCATCCCCAGTCTCCTTCAAGTCACCATGGAACAACCTCAACATCAGAGGCTTGGCTTTGGACTCTTCAACGTCCACCTTAATTGTCCCTGCCTCTGCAGGCAAGAAACGAAACCATTGTTTCGTTTAAACCTTGGTGAAACAAATCCCCTTCCCCCCCACCTAGGGGAATAGAAAAGAAAAAACAATTAGATTGACACTTAATAATTATATGTCCGTCACACATCCCCCCTCTCAAAAAGTGTCAATCCAATTGGTTTCCCTTCCTCTCTCTCACTCACTATCGTCACATCTCACCTCAATTTAACCAGACCATCAAACCCCAAAAGGAGGAACTGCACAAATTTAATGCAAAATCAAACAAATTTCACAAAATCCCATCACTTCCACAATATCATTTTATTAAACTTGAATACAAACAACAAGTAGGTACCTAGGTATATGCGACCCAAAACAGTGCAATGCAATTAACAAATCATCAAAACATCTTACAGCAAAACAAATCTTTAACAAATCGTCTTACATAAAAATTACTCAGCAGGAAACAAAAATCATTAGGATATTAACAATTAACAAAATCAACTTTCTGGGCCAGTTTTCTTTTAGAGGTTGCCCTTGCCTACCTCTCTCAACCATCTCCTTTTCTTTCCCAAACCCCTTTCACGTCCCGCACATGCACCATTCCCTGTATCTCTCTCGTCTCCACATCCTCTACCTCGCACTTTACTTCCGACAACATCAGTCTTATGCGGTATGGACCTTCCCATCTTACTCGAAGTTTGTCCACCGCCACACCATCTTGCCTGTGTCTCACCACCACCAAATCTCCAACACTAAACTTCTTCTCCCTTCGACTCACTTCAAACTCTTCTTTTCTCATCTCTAACTCGGTCCCATCTTGATCCATATGCTCTACTCCTCTGTCAAATCTCCACCTGTCTCGACTCCCAAAATACTCTTTAGCACTGTCCTCTCTTCTCTTCACCTTGTTCCTGAAACTGCCTCTACTCATCTCATCACCTCTCACCTTCATGACACCTTGTATCTCTACCGTTGGCCTCCATTTATTTCTTTCTCTACTGAAAGGTTGGACTCCCTCGTCAACCTCAAACAACTGTTTCGTGGTCGTTTCTTTCATCTTCACCTTTTTACCACTCAGCCTCCTCTTTTCCTCAACCACGTGTATTTTCATCTCATCTCTCTCAACTCTTGGTCTTTCCGGCTTAAATCTTCCCGGTTTAACCTTCTCTGTACCTCCGTCATTATTATTTTGTTCCTTTGTCAACATGCAGACTTCTTCTCCTGCATGGACTCTCGTCTGACTCACTTTCGCCACCAGCTTTTCCTCCTTGTTCTGGGCAAGTTTTGTAGGGGTGCCCTCGCCTACCCCCAACATACCTCCTTCCAAATCTGTGTCCTTTTCCCCATCTCCTTGCTCTTTACTCCCAACCTCAATCATCTTCCCTCCACCTTCATCCTCCTGCCAACTCTCTCTGCTACTCGCCAACCCTCGTAACTCTTCGTCCTTCACCTGAACACCTTCATCTTTCAATTCTGCAACACTGCTCACTTTTCCTTTATGCCTCTCCCTAGGCCTCTTCTTCCTGCATGCCCTTTTTATACAAGCATCCACTTTCTTGATCTGTTGGGCTATTATATCTTTCCATCTTATTCCTCTGATCTGCCTATCTCCATCCTTCCCATATTTCTCCTCTATTCTCGGTCTGTCAGTCACATTGTCCTCTTTCTGTTTTTCGTCTTCACCTCTCTCATACACATCTTTCATCTTCCAACCCTTGGATTTTTTCCTTCTGGGATAACCCCATCTCCTCTGTTCTTCTGTCCGACCACTTATCTTTTCTCTCCAACCACTAACGTTTACAGCTTCAGCTTTCATCTTGACCTTCATTTTTTTTTCCACAGTTGGCTCTCTCCTGGCCTCCTGATCTCCCTCTACACTCACCTCCTTCTTGCCTTCCATCACGTCTGATCTTTCTTGCAAAATCTCTCTGACATTCTCTTTATCTCTATCTCTACTCTTCTGTTCAACTACCTGCTTCACCACGTCTTCCTCTCTCCCTTTCGTCGTCTGACAACTATCTTTCACTAAACCAAACTCCACCTGTTTCTCTTCCACTTCTCTATTTTCTTCTTGAACTTTTTCTTCCTTCTTGACCTCAACTTTCTCCTGCTCTTTCCCCATTATCTTCCTTTCTTCAACCTCTGGTTCCTTCCACTGCTCGTCCATCTGCAACAACTCCTCCTGGACTTGCTTTTTCTTACAGCTCTGTCCACCTGCCTTTCTTTCCTCCTGGTCTACAGACTTCTCTAAGTCTCCCTCACTTTCCTTCTTCAGTCCTCCCATCCACATTTTATCCTCTGTCACTCTTCTCTGCACTTTAAAATTGACATTCTCGAGGTTCGATTGTATCCCCAAAGCAGAAATCATGTCTCTCCCTATCAACCACATCGACTTTCGTTCAACTCAGTCACCAAAACCTTCCCTCTCCAAACTCTTCCTAAGATCCTCAACTCTATTCCGCACAATCAACATCATAATCCTCTTGCCATCCAATATTATCTCCACATGTCCTTTATTCACTAACCTTCCACCATATCTCTCTATCGCACCCTATTCATCACAGTCCTTGATGAAACCCGGATCCGGTGCCGTGAACAATTTAACCAACCCCTCTTCTACTATTCCAGTCCGCAAACAACCATGGAAGTTTTCCTCATCGTCTCTTTCCCGCAACTCCTTCTCTCCTTACCTCCCACCCACTCTTCCAACGTCACTTCTTTCTCTTTCTCAACTCTTCATCCTTGATCTTTTTCACCTCCTTCTTTAATATCTCCAGATCATCTCGCCACCCCATCATCCAACCTATCCGCTTGCAATTTACAGGCTCGTATCTCCAATATTTGACCCTTTTGACTTATTCTGTCGGGGTCCTGTCACGGTCGCCAATTGCAACGTTCAAGACTGTAAACTTGACTTAACCAGGACTCACCACTTTAGGTATATTTCTTCAGCCCTCCAACTTCCTTTCACCCTTTCTGACTTGGTTTCACTCAGCAGCACTGTTACCACAAGTCAACCTACCACAAGCCAACCTATTTTTTTTTCGTTGGGCTGTGCGAATCTTGATTCGATTCGAAGATTCGATTCGAAAATCTCGAATCTTGCCTGATTCGATTCGAAAAGATTCGATTCGAAAAATGTGGTGATATTCGAATCAAGATTCGAGATTCGAAAAAAAGGATTCGATTCGAAAAGATTCGATTCGAGATTCTTGAAGGATTCGAAAAAAATTCGAATCGAATCTCGAATCTCAAATAAAAAATTTGAAAACTTTTTTGCAAAAAAAAAAGCTCAAAAATCGTCAACATTGATCCAAATTTCCAATGGCAAAGTCAAACAACCAAGTGGATGCCGCCTGGAAGCCATCTTGAAATAACTGAATTACACTAGATGGCAGCCATCTCTCTTTCGCGAACGCGTGCGTCAGATGTTTTCCCATTACCTGCACTGCCGATCCGCCGTCTAGTGTACGCACGTTATCCGGGATTTTGACAGAAAACTTGAAAAGACATGGCGCTCCCATTTCTGGCAATTTCTGCTGTTCAGCAAGTTCATTTTCGCTTTTTTGTTGTTTTTTCTTGTTTGCTGTGTTGGAAAACTTGAAAAGACATGGTGCTCCCATTTCTGGTGTTCACCAAACAAGTTCATTTTGGCTTTTTTTGTTTTTTGTCTTGTTTGCTGTGTTGGAAAACTTGAAAAGACATGGTGCTCCCATTTCTGGTGTTCACCAAACAAGTTCATTTTGGCTTTTTTTGTGTTTTTGTCTTGTTTGCTGTGTTGGAAAACTTGAAAAGACATGGTGCTCCCATTTCTGGTGTTCAGCAAGTTCATTTTGGCTTTTTTGTTGTTTTTGTCTTGTGTGCTCTGTTGGAAAACTTAAAAAGACATGGTGCTCCCATTTCTGGTGTTCAGCAAACAAGTTCATTTTGGCTTTTTTTTGTTTGTTTGTCTTATTTGCTGTGTTGGAAAACTTGAAAAAGACATGGTGCTCCCATTTCTGGTGTTCAGCAAACAAGTTCATTTTGGCTTTTTTTGTTGTTTTTGTCTTGTTAGTTGTTTACTGTGGTTTTACTGTGGTGGAAAACTTGAAAAGACATGGTGCACCCATTTCTGGTGTTCAGCAAGTTCATTTTGGCTTTTTTTGTTGTTTTTGTCTTGTTTGCTCTGTTGGAAAACTTGAAAAGACATGGTGCTCCCATTTCTGGTGTTCAGCAAACAAGTTCATTTTGGCTTTTTTTGTTGTGTTTGTCTTGTTTGCTGTGTTGCTGTGGTCTTTGCTACCAGAAAAACAAAAAAACCTGGAATAAATGTTTGTATTCGTTTTTGACAGCAAAAGCTCTCATTATCTTCAATAATTTTAGCCAATTCTCTTTCATGATGATTTTGTACAAGATATTGGCTAGAGTTTTTGCCCTGCCATTTTACCAGGTTATCAGCAGGAAGGAAAATCAGATTGTAATCAGGTTGGTACCTAGTACCTACCTACCTACCATCGTTTGGCTAGGCACCTATATGCATATTCTGCCAAAACAGATTGGCCTAATATCACTGACGAAGCAACCTGCCTATTGACACTTCTATCATGTGACCTCTACCAGGTAGGTAGGTACCTACCTGCCTAGTGTTTTTCATTCCTTTCTCTGCATATATTTTGCTGCAGAGCATTACCTGCATACCAGGCCAGGCATAAGTACATGCTTATAGGCAGCTGCCAGCTACCTACATGCACTAATGGCACTTTTAGTCGGGAGGTAACTAACTAGTCGTAGGGTACCTACCTGCCTTGCTTTATCGAGAGAGGTAGGTACCTAGGTACCTATAGCTGGTGTCTCACCTCACCTCATTCTGGAACCAATGATAAGTAGGTACTTGCCTATACTAGCTACTTAGTAGGTACCTACCTAGTGCATCTCGTGTTTTATTCTGAGGGACATAGGCCTACCCACATGCATGAATGGCACTTATAGTAGGGGTAACTAGTGGTAGGTACCTAGTAGGGGTAACTAGTGGTATACTATCTGTCTTGCCTTACTTTGTTGAGACAAGTAGGTAGGTACCACCTAACCCACCAACTCTTGCTGGTATCTCACCTCATTCTGGAACCCATGCTCTGTCTTCCTAAAGTTGCGCAATCCCCATTTGTGGTGTACTTACCTAATCTTCATTCAATTCACCAACTTGATTCACATTTACGCATGCTTCAAGCTTGGAAATTAATGTGCCTGAGTTAAAATTAGGAAGATTCGAAATGAGATTCGATTCGATTCGAGAAAGCGATTCGATTCGATGCCGATTCGAACTTAACGATTCGACTCGAGAAGATTCGATTCGAAAGTGGAGACGGGATTCGGATTCGATTCGAGATTCGAAGAAGCAGGATTCGATTCGAGAGATTCGATTCGAAAGCCGATTCGCACAGCCCTATTATTTAGGCTTATATGTGGCTTCACAACCTAAGTTTATTCAGGGTAAGAAAGTAAACAATCAAAAGGTTAGCAATATTTAACAAACACTAATCAAAAGGCTACAACATTTTCTTCATGAACAAATAAAATGCATACGCATGTGCATGTGCCTTCTCCAATAGAACCCACCAAAATCAACGAATCCTCTCCCTTTGAAATGTTCTTCTCCACCACTGGATCCCACTTCACAAGTCTTTTACTGTAAACAGCAGTCCTGATCTGGGTCATCAGAAAGTTCCTTTTTTTTCCAATATCAGTGACACATGACTCAGTGACTTTGCTCCTCCCTCTAATATCTATCAGTGACACTTTACTTGACCACAGTGTCTGTGCCACCAGCACCACCAACAGTTATCTAGCACTTTTGACTCGGAACTGGCCTTTGCTGTTTTCGCCTGGCCATGTGTTCCAAGGTCTCACTCGTGACTTGGGCTCTTCTGGACTCATCCCCAGTCTCCTTCAAGTCACCATGGAACAACCTCAACATCAGAGGCTTGGCTTGGACTCTTCAACGTCCACCTTAATTGTCCCTGCCTCTGCAGGCAAGAAACGAAACCATTGTTTCGTTTAAACCTTGGTGAAACAAATCCCCTTCCCCCCCACCTAGGGGAATAGAAAAGAAAAAACAATTAGATTGACACTTAATAATTATCTGTCCGTCACACTGTGTGGGGCAGAGTCAGAGGACTTGTGCCACATATTCCTGTGGTGCACGTCAATGATTGAAGAGAGACGAATATTGGGGTGGTTGGAGTTGGAAAATAATGTTCCCAAGGACCAGGAATGAATTCGTGTTAGAGAGCGCCTCGGAGTAGGGAGAGAAAGGGAATCAGACTTGTGGGTTTGGCAGGTTAAGCAATACCTATCTTGTGAAGTGGAAGAGAAAGGTGTCTGTCGCTTTTTAATTGGACTCATTCCCAACTTGAATTTTCTCTTTTTGCCATTTCCGATTCGGTGCATTGCACGGGGTTGACAAAGATGAGGTCTGGGAACTGGTCAGTGACCCATGCCCAGACCAAAGCCGGGAACCTGCCCGGAGTCGGAGGCCCATGTTGGCGCCGTTGGCGGCCCCCACTGCGTGGTCAGTGCAAACCATTTTCACGCAGCTGGGATGAGGGAGTGTGCGTACTGCTGGCGAACGCCGCTGGTGCTTCCGTGACTCCCTGCGCTACCTAGTTAACCGGCAGTTGCCGGACAGCGCTTTTGCCGCGCGACTGACGCAAGGCAAACCAGTCCCCCGTTGTAATGAGCCGGAAAGGATAGGTAAGAGGGAAAACTACCACTATCTACATTTTTTTAAATTTTTTTTTATTTCATCTTCATCTCCTTTTTTATTCACTTTGTTTTTCATTTGAGTGCTCATATTATTCATATTGCCTTTTTCTTCCTCCTTTTCTCTTTCTGCATTCTCTTTAATCCTTTTTTCTCTTTCTTCTTACTTTTCAGGTCCCTATTGATGATTCATGAGAGCTAGGTATGAAAAGGGATGAATGAAAAGAAGGAAAATTTGGGATTATTGATGTTGAGGTGACAGAACTGTGTGAATGGATCTCGTCGAGAAGGCATGACGCTGGACCAAATGGCAAATTTGTGATATTGAATGTGAAGAACGAGCTGGAATGGATGAGATGTTTCTTGAAGGTCATAATGGGAACTGAAAGCAGGGAAGTTCTTTAGTTTTCCAGACATAATTTCGTTTTTGGCTTCTCATTCTCTTTTGGTTTTGGCGAAAAGAAGCCGCAAACCTTACTTAAGTCTTGAGTTTTGGGACAAACTGAAACTCGGACGCGGACCAATGGGAGATATGGCGGTTTGCAAAACAAGTGAATTTCGCGGAACCACAGGTTAGGTTAGGTTGGGTTTTTTGGGTTAGGTTAGATTGGGTTGGGTTAGTTTAGACAAAAGGTGGTTTGGTTTGGAGGTTTCGGGGTTTGGATTCGCGCTGCAGCCTCGGTCCGCAAATTCCGCGATTTCCGCGTTTTTTGCCTTTCTTCTATTTTTGCCTTTCTTCAAAATTTGTGGTCTTTTTTTATTTTATTTTTAATAATTTTTTTATATAATTTGATTTCATATTTTTTCATTTGAGATCGGACCAGATGTGGTGCATTGCAACGGGGTTGACAAAGATGTGGTCTGGGAACGGGTCGGGGACCCATGCCCAGATCGAAGTCCAGATTGACGTCAAGTTGGCCGACCTAAGTTCCAGTACTCGGAAACCGCTATCGGTACCAGAAATCCGACTGGACAGGAATTTTGTACTCATTTTGTACCGCAAAGTGCCGTCGAGAAAAAAATTTGTACCGACTCCGTTTCGCTGGAAATTTCCATTTTCATTAGGTCGGTCAACTTGACGTCAAGTTGGCCGACCTAAGTTCCAGTACTCGGAAACCGCTATCGGTACCAAAAATCCGACTGGACAGGAATTTTGTACTCATTTTGTACCGCAAAGTACCGTCGAGAAAAAATTTTGTACCAACTCCGTTTCGCTGGAAATTTCCATTTTCATTAGGTCGGCCAACTTGACGTCAAGTTGGCCGACCTAAGTTCCAGTACTCGGAAACCGCTATCGGTACAGAAAATCCGACTGGACAGGAATTTTGTACTCATTTTGTACCGTCAACTGGTCTAACTTTGAACGTTTTTGGAAGGAAAAGTGAAATAACTCCAAGAGAAAAAATCTGACTGCTAGTTCATGGTGTCTCATTGTTAGCAGAGAGGTCATATAGATTTCTGATCACATTGACAAGATTCCCTGACCGGGAATCTTGTCATTTTTTTTGTTATTTCTGAGCGTTCAATGTTACCTCCAAAATGGGATATCATTGAACATGGCTTTGTTTTCAGCCAATTACAATGTTGACACACCTCAATGGCAACATTGAACATATTTGGAGTTTTAAAAAAAGTTATCTGCAGGGCTTTGTCTGTTCAAAGATAGACAGCAATATCTGATTAATAAAAGAATTACATGTGTAACATTGAATATAAGCTGTCAAGCCAATGGAAATCAATTTATAATTTTCAGTCTTACTTTGAACACTTAAAATTCCAAAACGCTTCAACACTTGCTGACAAAAAACAAGATAAAAGAGTAAAAATGAAAGGAACAAGAATCAGGCTCATGAAATAAATGTTCACAGGATTTTCAATGTGGCATATAGGAACCTACCTACCTAGGTAAATGACAGGTAGGTGGGTACCGGACGGTTCCTACTTTCTCACCCACCTCTGCAGGTAAGGGACCTTATACTGTTACCAACTTAAGCGCTAAGTGTACTTGGCTCATGTATTTTAGATGGGCTTCAGTTCACTTAACGTTTAAGCTTGGGAACTGAATAAGGTCCCCAGGTGTCTAGGTAGGTATGTAGGTACTGTACTCTGCCTGTAGAAGTGTCTAGATAGGTAGGTTCCTACCGACCGGGCGGGACTAAAATGTGTCAAATATACTTTGAAATGGAAGCAGTCTTAACTGGTACCTAAATAAAATTGGCACAACACTTTGAAAAAAGATTAATATGTAGTGTCCATCCTATGAACCAAGGCAGATAGGTAGGTAGGCAGATACCAGAACGAGAGGCATGGGACCTGGGTACCTACGCGTACAGTGTCTGGTTAGCAACAAATCGGGCCTATTTGGCAACAAATGGTGCCACTGCTGACCCCTCGCCGAAGTGATCGCTGGATATAAAGTCCTCTGGATGCCTTCAAAAATCCCCCACTCCCTTTTTGGCGCATATCTGAAAGAAAGAGGAAAACAAAATAGGCAGGTAGCCAGGCCTGGACATCTGCATCGAACTGCCAATGGATTGGACAAATATCCTTCAGTTCAAAGATACCCAAAAAGAGCAACTTACCGTTCAATGTTACCTGGGATTTTGGGGAAAAATACTTTGAATGACCTCAGGTCATGTACCCTGCAAAGTAAGCTGAAATAGACACTTTGGCACTTTTAAAGGGGATATTTGGAAGAAACTCATAGGCCTATGCAACTTACCTCTCTGTTGATGTTGGAATATTGCAATCCAATCAAAGTTTGTCAGGTATCTCTGAATTAACAAAATTCCTCAATTTTTTCAAATTAGTATCTCTGTATCAAATAAAGCCGCTAACATTCAAGCTAAGGGTGGAAAAAACATTCGATCAATGGTTGACAACTTGGGCATACAATTATCATAATGGTTGGAAGGCTTCCACAAAAAAGACCCCTTTGAAATTAAAGTGTCACATTTTCAAAGTTACCCTAGATATTCAAAGTTAGGCCAGTTGACGGTACCGCAAAGTACCGTCGAGAAAAAATTTTGTACCAACTCCGTTTCGCTGGAAATTTCCATTTTCATTAGGTCGGCCAACTTGACGTCAAGTTGGCCGACCTAAGTTCCAGTACTCGGAAACCACTATCGGTACCAAAAATCCGACTGGACAGGAATTTTGTACTCATTTTGTACCGCAAAGTACCGTCGAGAAAAATTTTGTACCAACTCCGTTTCACTGGAAATTTCCATTTTCATTAGGTCGGCCAACTTGACGTCAAGTTGGCCGACCTAAGTTCCAGTACTCGGAAACCGTCATCGGTACCGAAAATCCGACTGGACAGGAATTTTGTACTAATTTTGTACCGCAAAGTACCGCTGAAAAAGAATTTTGTACCAACTCCGTTTCGCTGGAAATTTCCATTTTCATTAGGTCGGCCAACTTGACGTCAAGTTGGCCGACCTAAGTTCCAGTACTCGGAAACCGTCATCGGTACCGAAATTCTGACGCAACAGGAATTTTGTACTCATTTTGTACCGCAAAGTACCGCTGAAAAAGAATTTTGTACCAACTCCGTTTCGCTGGAAATTTCCATTTTCATTAGGTCGGCCAACTTGACGTCAAGTTGGCCGACCTAAGTTCCAGTACTCGGAAACCGTCATCGGTACCGAAAATTTGACTGGACAGGAATTTTGTACTCATTTTGTACCGCAAAGTACCGCTGAAAAAGAATTTTGTACCAACTCCGTTTCGCTGGAAATTTCCATTTTTATTAGGTCGGCCAACTTGACGTCAAGTTGGCCGACCTAAGTTCCAGTACTTGGAAACCGTCATCGGTACCGAAAATCCGACTGGACAGGAATTTTGTAATCATTTTGTACCGCAAAGTACCGCTGAAAAAGAATTTTGTACCAACTGTTTCGCTGGAAATTTCCATTGTCATTAGGTCGGCCAACTTGACGTCAAGTTGGCCGACCCAAGTTCCAGTACTCGGAAACCGTCATCGGTACCGAAAATCCGACTGGACAGGAATTTTGTACTCATTTTGTACCGCAAAGTACCGTCGAGAAAGAATTTTGTACCAACTCCGTTTCGCTGGAAATTTCCATTTTCATTAGGTCGGCCAACTTGACGTCAAGTTGGCCGACCCAAGTTCCAGTACTCGGAAACCGTCATCGGTACCGAAAATCCGACTGGACAGGAATTTTGTACCGCAAAGCATGGTCACCAAAAGAATTTTGTATCAACTCCTTTTCGCCAGGCATAGTTGTCAATATATTTGGCTAACTACATTCTATTCTACTGCAACACAACGAGCCAATGACACAAATTTCCATTTTACGGGAAAATCCACAGAGGTAAGTTTTTCTCCTTTTTTATCTTTGCTTTCCAAACATCATTGTTTTTTTCAGAGATTATTCAAACTCAAACATTTTTTTTTTTCTTTCTTTTTTTTTTTCTGCATTTTTTAATTTTAATTTTAATCACCACAACATGGAAAACATGAAAAACCAGCCATTTCGCAAAAAGATAAACAAGGAAATCGGCTAATCAAGAAACCCAGCATAGTCAACCAACCTCACCTCATGTTAAGTGCCATTCCATTCCATCCGGTGATCAGAACACATTTCCGTTGTTGAATGAAGAGAAGGATAAGTATCCATTGTTGATATGATGATTCAGAATTTGAAGTATTGTCGAACAAAATTTAGCACTCCTAGCATAAATTCAGCATAGTTCAGCCGAACAAAGAAATGAATTAAGCCATTGGATTAGGCCAAAATATTTCCTAGATGAAAGGGAATAGGCACTCACCATGTGATAGTGGGGTTTGCCAATCAAAAAAAAAGAAACAAAATGCATTAAACAGATACACTTTTGAAGAGGCATTTCAAAAGGTTTGAAAGAAAAGGAAAAATTAACTCAAAAGGGGTTTTTTAATCTTGTGTCTCTTTCCTATGATGAATTTCATTCATATTTTTGTTTTGTTTTATCTGGCTTGATTACAACCAAAAAAAAAAAAAGAAAGAAAAAGGGCCTTTTATGAGTATTTTTATTTAATGAAGGGGCTGCCAACTGACAGAATGATATCTGGATTTGTGTTGGCCAGCCCCTACATTTATGGTGAAAGAAGAGCCCTCCAAGCACTTTGCGAGGATAAAAATTCACAAAAAGTGTTCATGTGGAAGGTGGAAATTGCACCTAATTTGTAGCCACATCCTGACGCCTAAGGTCTAAGAAAGTATTTTTCCCGAATGAAATGTGGGTGGAGAGAAAATAAATATTTCTTTAGTTTGCTCTGAAAACAACAGAGTGAATGCGAACTACGTATCCCAATGGGGATGCTATTCCACATCTTAATACCCCTGGAGAAAATGAATGTGTCCCATAACTGTTGTGACACTTTTGTGACAGCAGCTCCAAATTTGCACAAGATCTGGTTTGTAATTTGTGTAAGAAACAAGGTAATCTTTCCAGGCACCTGTGGAGCCAGACCATTTAACATCTTGAAGATTTTTGAGGAAATAAAATAAATATAAGATTATAAAGTGGGAGGATATGTAAACTTTGGAAAAGGGGAACAGAAGGAGCATCACGAGCGGAACCAGTCATAATGCGAATAAAAGACTTCTGTTTTATGCTCCTTTGTCAATCTCAGTTGCATTTGCACTGCACCAGCCTTCAAGCCCATAAGTAATTTTTCGGCTCAACAAAAGCTTGTGATTTCGCAAGTATTTTTTTGGCAAAAAGCTCGAGCTCTGGAAAAACATAAATAAGAGAGTTAAGTTGCCTCAACAATGTAGCTATGTGAGGCACCCAACACAATGTTTGATCAAATGTTATTCCCAGTAATCTGTACTCAGAAATGCACCGATACAAAGTGTCTGCCAGAACCATATCAAGGTTATCCCCCGGAAGAGGTGCAAATTTTGGGCGAAATATGGAAAAATTCGTTTTTGAGAAGTTTATGGTAAAGAGGTTGAAGTCCATCCATGACTTCACTGTACCAATGTCCAATTCAACTTGCGCCATGAGTGCAGGAATGGTTGCACTGGCATATAAGAGAGTAACATCATCTGCGAAAGCATATATGTTACTACAAGTGGACAGGGCAAAAAGATCATTGAGATAGATTATAAAAAGCAATGGGCCAAGCACTGATCCCTGAGGAACACCCTTGGTAATTTTCCTAAAGCCCGAGGATGCATCATTGTATTGGACATACTGCATGCGATTGTTAAGGTAGCTTGCCAGCAAAACTGGGCATTGCCCCTGATCCTAATAAGTGAAGTTTAGTTAAGAGCCGAGAGTGATTTATACAGTCAAAAGCTTTTGAAAGATCAAGGGAAACACCATGACAAATTTGCCTGTGTCTAAGCTGTCTGCGATATAGGCTGCTTTTCTGAGAATAAGATCTCCTGTGGAGTGGTGAGGTCGAAAACCAAACTGATTTTTGGGAAACCTTATGTGCATCCAAAAAACCTGTGATTCTGGCAGGATTACTTTTTCAATTACCTTGCTCACAGTAGGGAGTATTGCCACAGGTCTATAATTTTCATACTTATCCTTGTCTCCTTTTTTGTAGATGGGAATTATCTTTGAAAATTTATAACATGTGGGAAATTTGCCAGATAAGAAGATAATGTTAATCAAATGCACAATGTAATCAACAATAACTGCTATAACTACTTTCAGAATAATTGTGGACATATTCTTCCCCGGGCAAGGTCGAATTCAGGCATCAGTACAAATCGATGTTCAAAGCGCACCATCGCAGACTATGTTATGCTAATCAGGTCACTTTAGGGAGGCCCTGCGAAAAAAGTGAGGAATGAAGGGAACGCATCATGAAATGCACCAGCCTCCTCGAGGGAGGCTGGTGCATTTCAAAAAAAAAATAGAAATAGGCAGAAAACGAAATAAGAAAGGTTCTGATTCCTTCCTTGCTTGACACACTGCAGAGAACGGATTTATTTAATTGCCGCAAAATTTGGAATGCTTGACGTTGATTTATGATCTTCAAAACACCAAGAGGTATGGCCGATTTGATGCGGTGGTGGATTTGAATTGCAAGCCATTTGCTCATATCTGGACAAAGATTGAAAGGGTGCAAGGCATTTTTGCAGTTTGCAGCTTTTGGTGGACAGCTCCAAAAGAATTTTACCTGACACACAATTGCAGGTACAGTCTTCCATATATGCTCGCAGGCAACAAGAAGTATCCCATGACGATCCTTTTTTTCCAAGGGGAAGCTCTTTACTATCACTTTGACGGGCATTACAATTGCGTCAGATTTGTGGCAGTTTTATGGTGACATCATATGAGCAGTATTTTCAACACCCAGAACCCATCCTTTTTCGCTTTTGCTGTTATTTCGGACGGAAAGAGGAAGATAAGCGCGAAACAGCACCACTTGTTTTCATTCTTTGTTCATTTCTGAATTTCATTTGAGTTGGAATTCTTCGCTTGTCTCATCAGGTGGCCAATTGATGCGAGTCATCCAACCCATTGCGCAAGCTGGGACCTTTGCTAAATCGTCAGGGTTGAGAAATTGTCGAGTGTCATCTCTTGTTCGCCGAATTAATCAATGTAACGTTTCGTCATTTCAACTGCAATTGGAAAAGTGATGTGACGTACGTATATGGGCCTACAGTGAAAACAATCAGCGTGTACCCAATCACACCGCCGCCCATAAACCGACCTTTTGTTCTTGTTGTAAAGAATAACTTGTTCGTGCGGATCGAAGCGGATGTGTAATGAGGGCGACTCTATAGAATGTTTGTTTTTCGTGAAGTGTTAAAACATATTTAGAGGCATAATCTGCAGGCGGCGTGTGGCATCATGAAAATTTGCGCAGCTCGAGGTTCAAATGCCGAAAGTCAATTTTAACAAAAATGTTTTTTTGTTTGTTCACAATTGTTCCAGATTCGACCTCTCCGAATATTCCAATTTGCAACGCCTTTCCGGATCCGCATTGGAACAAATATAAAAATGTGAAACCACGAACTTCCCGTTATGGAACTTTTCGAAAACAATTTTCAAAAAGTCTGAAACCCGGCGACGAACGGACAGCTTTGCAGGGTCTGCAAAATGACTTTCTATACCCTGTTTCCTGTTGTTAATAGACGGCATTCAATCATCGATTAGCTTTGTTGACATGGCATCTCATCCCAGAGAAATTTAACCACGCCTGTCCTGCACACGGAAGAGCGTAAGTGCCAGTAATGTAATAATAGCCCCATTATACAGGATGTCCCAAAATTGGACATCAAATGATTGCACCGTAGAACCGTCAAATATTCAAGACAGGTTGAAGGAGCAAGGGAAGCAGTGACAAAATACGCTTCGAGCCACCATTTCCATACGCTTTACCCAACCAAAATATCCAAAAAAGCCCAATTTGTGGTTGTTTTGGAGAAACTGAGACATGAAGATTGTGGTTCGCCACATGAAAGCCTTGTGTCGGGGGCAGATTCACAAAAGTAGGCTGAACTGAAAATGTTCAGTTTTTCATCAGACGGTTTCTTTTTCGTACTCAGCCTTCCTCGTTGTTCCAACTATCCGGAACCGTCCTGGTAACCGTCGGAACAAAGAGAAAGTCAGCGTTGATAGTGAAAAAATGAAACTGTCCTCCACACATTGGCTTTCATGCGGCGAGCCACAATCTTCATGTATCAGTTCTCCAAAAAACCACAAATTGGACTTTTCTGGATTTTTGGGTGGGTACTGAGCAGAAGAGGAGGCTCGGAGGTTGTGTTGTTACTGAACATTTTAGGAGTATCTTTCCCTTACTCCGTGGAACATGTCTTGAAAACAATACGGATCTCTCTCCCTCTCTCTCTCTCTCTCATTCTCTCTCTCTCTTCTCTCTCCCCCTCCCACTCTGTGTCTCTCTCTCTCCCTCGTCCTTAGAAGAACATGGTCAATAACTTTATGAATCATTAATGAGTTTAAAAGATTTCAGATACCTATCTAAATGAGCGAGAGAGAGAGGGAGAGAACGAGAGAGAGTTTTTTTTTCCTTTTCTAGGTATCTTATTTTAGCTATCTTCTTCGTTTCTTAATCCAAAAACGTCATGTCTGCATCTCCGACCTCTACAGGTTTGAAAATTGCAAACAGCACTGCTTTTTCAATTTTGACACAGAACCATCACACAGTGTGATCCAATTCCTCGAATCACTCGTGCGTAGTTGGTGAAAAATGCAGGAGAAGCTCGAACAAATAAGCGACCATGACAATAAGCGACATGAATGGCGACATTTTTCAAATGTAATGTCGCTGTGAACCTGGAAAGAATTTCTGTTGAGGCAGTTTTCCAGACATTTTTCAACAAGAAACGTAAATCCACTGCCACTTCAATGAAATTCATAACACAGGCATCGGCCAGCCGACATCTTTGTTGTCCTTATGTCGATCTTGCTTTTTCTATATTTTGGTGCTGATTTCCGTAATTATTTTCCTTTATTGATTGACGAATTGATACCTATGCTTATAGTTTTGTAGAGTGGAATGTATGAAAATAGGGCAAACCAAAAATACAGAAAATTTAATAGATTGATTGAAATTCAAAAATTATTTCAAGGTTTTTCACCTTGAAAGTGAAAAAAAAGTTTAAATTCAAGCCTTTTCATGTGGTTGTCTTGGCGCACCTTTCAAAAATACATTGCACGAGGCTCTCCGCCAAACTTTTTCGAGAATAAAGAAAAATTCAAAGGGGCTGCTAAGAGACACGCAATCACATTTTGAATCCAAATTGAAATCTTTGATCTTTGCATATGAAGAAAAATAAATCCATACTATTTGGAGTATATCTATAGGTACATTTTAAAAAACGGTCGGTCAGAAAAAAATCAAATCGGCTCACACATCTGAGGGAGGATTGAACTTACAGCCCCTCGATGCGCTCCTGGGTCCTTTTAGCATCAAATTATGACATTGTTAAATTTCAGATTGTTCTTCGGGCAATGGGACGGGGACGCAAAACACATCATTCAACTGCCAAGATAGTTTCAAAGTTACTGAACAACAAGAAATTCCTTTTTGACAACACTGGAAGTATCCTGCCACCGACCTCCCGTATCTGGTCAGATTTAAGTCTGCAAATTGGGGACAACATTCAACCGAAATATCTCTACGTTTTCGTGAAGCAGAACAGACATCACATTTGGGATAAGCTGGGAATAACATCGCATTTGACTGTTGGAGATTCAGACTTTCAGAAGGCTCTCGGCGGTGGTTCCAAGGACCTTCGCAGCAGTTCCCTGTCATTGGTCTTTGAGCTGGAACTTTCGCCTGAGGAGTGGCAACAGATACGGCCGCACAATAAAGTTGTTAAGGCAAAGGATTTTAGAAGACACCGTCGGGTCAGGAAATTTTTGAGGGCTGGATGGACAGATACCATAAACAAGAAACTTTGGGAAGCCACCCGAAAACCTTGTCTCTGGCACTTCAAAAGATGTGACATCTCAGAGTCCGGAGCGTACTATGCAAGAATTTCAGCGACATGCAAAAACTGCCGTTGTCGATTAACGGCGAGCTTGCTCCAAAAACCAAACAATTGCGATGATGCAGTTTTCACATGCCGGCTATCTCGTGAAATGAAGTGCTGCAGCAATTCTGCTAAGAAGCTGAAACTTCATGGGGTTGCAAGGGTAAAGATAGGGGCCCAGCTTCAAAAGAGCAGCTGCAAAAAATTCCACGATGACATGGCAGATGAAATCATGTCGTTTGGAGAACCCCAACCTTGTCACCTGTACACACCTGCTGTGTTGCGACAAGTGAAATGTGAGGCTTTGTCAAAGGCTCATCTCCATGCCCATCCCATTACGGCCCTTGGAATTGCTAAACACAGCCCAGAGTTTCAAAATTGCATTCGGGACATCGGATATGACAGGGTGTATGTCCATTATTGGACGCCGATGCAAATGGCAACGTACAAGCAACTTGCAAAGTCTGGTGACGAAAGCTTGAAGATCGACTCGACCGGGGGTGTATGCTGGACCACGGATGATAGATGCAGACGCTCAGAAAAAAATTGCAGCTGTATCAAGGAGTGCTGTCTACCAAATCGAACGTGTCTGTCCCTGTGGTTCAAATGGTTTCAGAAAGGCATGACACAGGCTTCATACATCTTTGGTTGCTTGACTGGATAAGGGACGGTGCTGCCATTCCAAGGGAAGTTGTCTGCGACTTTTCTTTGGCGCTTATTGGGGCAATAGTTCGAGCTTTCTCCAACCACGTAGATTCTCAATCATACTTGAAGGACTGTTTTTCGGTTTTGGCTGGAAATACCTCCCTGTTGCCTCCTTGTTTTGTTAGAATTGATGTCGCACATTTAATGCATGCTGTATCAAGATGGAAATGCTTGAGAGGCAAACCTCCATTAATTCGGCAATTTTTTCTTCGTTCCATTGGTTTACTGGTGCAGTCTCAATCACTAAGAGACGCCACAAAAATTGTGATTGCCTTGGCCAACATCTGCTTCAGCGAAACGGAAGGATGCGACAAAAATGGCAACCCTGTAAAATCAGAAGAAGTCAAAGTTTGGCTGCACCGTGCGATCGCTTCAGGAAAGGTAGATCAGAGCATGGATACGGATAATGTCACAGATTCAGATCCAGCAGGTGACATCGACGAACCTGGTGATTCCGATGAGGTCCAACAATTAGTTCAACTTTCTGATCTTTGTCAAAAAAATCGACGCAATTGAAAAGGAAAAACAGGAAACAGGAGATCGGACAAACACGCATTACCTACCGGAATTTGCAAAGCAGTTGAAACGAATTTGTCCATTTTTGCCCATGTGGTCATCCATGATGGTACCTTCATTTGGATGCCAAAACAGTAACGCAACGAGTGCATCGGTTGAAAGCTATTTCAAAGAATTAAAAATCCAGACGTTTACTCAGCTGGAATTGCCAATGAGGATTGATGATTTCGTTATGAAGCACACACGCTCATTTTCTGGTCCCCTGAAGATTGCTGCATCCAACATGGGAATGCGCAGTGAGAGTCAGCATTCCGGATCCCATGCGACAAGCGATAATTCTATCGGTGAGGCTTCAGGAGAAAAAGGAGCAACTTCCGTTTTTCACGAAGTTGCTGCCCCTGTGAACGAAGAATGCTCCACGTGTGATGACATGTCGGATCCTGAACTAAGCTCTGCTACTGAAACGGACTCTGAAACCAGCTACATGGATGATGCGCAAATTTCAGAGCCGGATGATGATCATCTTCACCAGCAGACAGTTCAGCGGAAATCTCCCGGCGGAAGCTCCATAGATGATCCACCGATACCTTGCGATGTGAAGAAGGGCGTGGATGGTGAAGCACATCTGTCAAGTCACAATGAGCAAGCAATTAAACCCCACCAAAATGAAGTGAGACAACGCGAAATCTCATCACATTCTGCTGCTGTTGGTTGTCCTGCTTGTGCCAACGGTGATGTTCCCAGTGGAGCCCACAAATGCCGCCAATGTCAGAAACCAGTTCATGCGTTGCAGGAATGCTCCAAGCCGGATAGTGACGAGGAAGGGTACGGTCAGCGCCGGTTGTGCTTAACTTGCAGTTCAGCTTCTGCAGCAGCATCTGACGTCACAGAATGCCAGACATCAACTGAGGATCTCCTCTCCCAGGAATCTCGGATCCTGAATGTTTGGCGGCGGCGGCTCAAGTCGTATCCAAGAACTCGAAATAAATGCATCAGGCATTCCTATCTGTTTCCAAGGGATGACTGGCAGACATTGCAATCATCGAAATGTCGGAGAACCAAACTCGGGATTCTTCGCAATGGACATCTGCTAAAATCAATAAACGCCCTGACGGCAAAGAAATATTTTTGCAGAATACATGCGGATTTGATTCAATCATGCACGGGCTTGTCGCTTGTAACTGTGACCGCCACCGCTTCCGTCAATCAGTAATGCACTGCTCATCACAGACTTTCAAGATGATTGATGATCTTGCATCACACGGAGTCAAGCAGATTACGTCATATCAACAAAGGTGCGATATACTGTCCATGGCATACTCCTCTCAGCCAAATTCTTCTGGTTTGATGGTCCTGAACTGTCAACGCAACGTGTTCGATCCTTTGAGCAAGATATTCACTGAAGATTTCCCCAGCTACTCAGAAATCTCCACTTGTGATTCTCATTTATGTCCAGATCCAGTTCACGAACGAAAGTTTTCATTGTATCCATTGAACGCCCTGACCTTGGAGAATGTGGGTTTGGAAAACCTCGACCGATCATCGGAAGTCATGCTGGACACGGAGATTTCTTCTTGTCATCGGAAACTTCTGGAAAAGGCGGTTCTAGGTTCCTGTCCAGGTTCTCGCAGCGTTCAGAGAAAACTCGGCGACATAATTTTCCTGGAACCAATTTTAATGACGTCTAAATCAAATCGACCTCATGACCCAAGAGTAAGTTCTTATTCAGTTTAGATTATGTTTGTTTCCGACGCCGCAGATTCATACCTCACAGGTATTTCAACAACTGAACAAATCAAATGGGGTCTCCTCTTGCCGTCCGGTTTCAACTGTCGGGGATAAAGTAACTCCTGATTTAGCCCGAGCCGGATCAATTCAGAAAACGTGCCCATGAACTTACACCACCAGTGGAACTTTCACCACAATTCTAAATCTCCCATTAGGGGCCTATAGCAAATCGAAACGATCCTTTCCTTTCCAACGATGCAATCCCTGGCCATGAAAAATGTCATCGGAGCACGTTGCCGAACAACACACGATGGCAGATGTTACATAAAATTTCAATGCCTGTCGAATTTTGAATCCCCTCCCAAATTCAACGGCCTGCAGCCGTGGGATTTGGAACCTGCTCCAAATTCAGCGGCAGTTGAATCTGCAACCCTGTCACAGGTACGGAAACCCCTCAAAATTCAATTTGAAATATGGAACACCCTCACAGTCAAAACTCAGCGTGAAAAATATGAATTTTCCTTCAATTCGTAATTAAATGTTTTTGTTTTCGTAAAGTAACTTGACTCAACGCTGAAAACCACACAGAAGAATTAAAAAAATACGATATGAACAAAAACGGTTTTCAAAAATCATATGCGGTTTTCTGAATTGAAAACTGAAATTCGAGAAAGCGCTTGTAGCTCAGTGGTAGAGCTCTGGCTTCAGAACAGAAGATCGTGGGTTCGAATCTGGTCATCCGCAATTTTTTTTTAATTTGCGTTTGGCACATGTTTGCTCACACGACATATTGCAAATGGAAATGGATTTTGAAATTTTCTAGACATGAATGCGTGTGCCTGTTTTCCAGTTGTTGGCAACGAGAGCAGATGTGTCCTCGAGCCATTGCAGGCCGGTGCCAATTGCAAAGGGAGGGCTACCAAAATTTCGGATCAGCGCTAAACCAATAGTGCACATTTTAAAAGCAGGGGCAGAACGACCAGCAAACAAGACAGATCGTGGCCAAGGAAAAATTGCAAATTCTCAGAAAAGTGGATTGAGAGGAAAACCGACAGAGCTTCGAAAATTGAGGCCCCAGCTCAAAGTTTCCAATCACCGATTTTTGCACGAATTTGCACACCCCTGTCTGTAAAAATGGCGCGGACCATTCTGAAAATGAACAGACATAAAAAACACGCACATGAGCACGCATATGTTTCTGGATCACCTCAGTGCTCCAGAGACAATATTTTTTGCATTTTCCATTTTCTGACCATTTTCACAGATGGATTCCTTGCCAAAAAGTCTGGATATCAAAGGACGAACATTCAAGTTGCGTTTCGTCGTTGATTTCCTGCCGCCGTTGAATTTAAATGGTACAGGCCACTATAGAGTTCACTGTCTTCGTCCCAGCGGGCGATGGCAATGCTTCAACGATTTGGAGACAACAGTGAAGGAGTCCGACAAAACTGTCCATCCGCACTTGATAGCCTACTCCATATAAAACTGCCGTTTTCGCCGTTTCGCAGCATGTGTGGAAGAGGACCTTTTGCTTAATTCAGTGCCAACATAATTTTTTAGTCATTGCAATGTGTTAAACTTGTTTCAAAATATTTTGTCACAACCGTCAAAATTCTTCAAACACAGGAGAAATTTCAATGATCTGTGGATTTGACTCGGAAGATCCATGTGCCATCCAATTTCAAAAGGATTCGATGCGCAGTTTCACGCCTTGCATGAATGTCACATTGCTTTTTGCGGCGCATGTCGCCGGTTATTTTAAATGGCGCCAGTTAGCAATTCGCTCCAATGTACGAAGAATCTTGGCGGGCAATGTATTCTTTGCGTCGTAAGTTATCAGTGCATGCACGTTTTAATTCGTATTTTCCAACTGGAAAGGAGCATGCATGGGTGCATGTATAAAGACTGTCGTGCATTTGACAGAAAACTGTTGACGCGATTTTTTTTCACTATTGTTTATGGAGCCCTTCTTATGCAGTATGAAAAATGTAATTCGATGGTGAAGGTATTGGCGCGTATCATGGTTTCGCATGCATTTACCCAGCTCAATGCCAACATATTTTGTGTTGTGGTGGACAGTTGTGGATAAATGAGTTTGGCGCCCAAAAGCACGAAATGATTTGCGCAGTGACAAAAATGCGCCTGCGGCAGAGTTTTGTCACTGCGAAACGAAACAGTCGGAGGACGGATTTCCGAAGGGAGAAAAAATCTGAAAGAAAAGGACTTTGTAATCGCACTCACCATTGAGGCGCGCGGGAAAACCCGTGACGGCGACTCTTTCTGCCGAGCACAGAGCAGACTGCACGACTGACTTGTTATGGGTTTCAAACAGCTTCGGACGTTGCAAAATGTACCTAAACATTTTTGGTCTTACATTGAACTAAGGTAGTTTGGAAACAATAAATGATGGACAATATGGGGCCCAACCCATAAGATTCATCCAAGGAATCAGAAACTTTTCCAACAACCATTAACAAAGGGCTCTTTGATGTATTTTTCAACAAATCTTTCTGTCATTTATGTATTTTTTGCCACTTTCTTGTCGTTTGTATTTTTGCCATTATTTTTCATATAATTGCCATACGAATACTTGAGTTGCCATTTTATTCACATTTTATTTGTCTTTTACGTCTTTATTATTATCTTCATGCAAAGCAAATATTTTTGCAACTCGTTTTATTTTTGGGATGCGCATAATGACTAAAATGGTTTGTCGCATAGTCCTTTTTCTTGCAAAAGTTTGTTCGTTTAGAAATGCTTATGCGATCTCTGAAATGTGCCACGGTGAATGGGAGGTGTGTGATGGTACCGTGTTGCCTCAATTTAGTGCCAATTTTTTAATACTTTGCCATGATGGGATCATCGTGTCATGCCATATTTTCTCTTATTGTCGTTCTGTTGTGTTTTTATTAATCAATTTTGTGAAATCGTTTTACATTGCATACGAATAGGAACAGGTACTCGGGCACGGGAGGCCGCATCCCCGAAAAATCCTTTTCTGGCATTTTCCTGGAGAAACCACAATTTTGCATCCAAATTGAGGACGAAATCTCAAAATATACGATGGCATTGAGTTCTGCCCCCAATGCCCCCTTTGGGCCAATTTTGGGGAGTTCGGGGACGATACCTCTTTCTGGAGAATGGGGGGCGGAAGGCCTTTCGTCTAAGAACAAATTTAATTGGTATTGGCATGGAAAAACACTGGTATAAGTTAGTATGTATGTATACGAATATCTTGAGCACCCTGCATATGCTGGGTCATCAATAAGTCCTTCGACCACCTCAAATGGGCGAGATGTATTTTCCATGCGGGAACTGCCCTACACATGAAGATTTTGGTCTTTTGTTGGGCCAAAAATGGTTCAATTTCACTGTATGTGGATCAGGGCCTTTTGCCCAA
>JASGXE010012517.1:0-38738 GCA_030068105.1 Sinentomon sp. SZTP_YWyxl
CCCCATTCACAGTCGAAGGGATTGAACGAAAATGCCCATCTTCGAACTCAACCAAGACATTCGCTGCACACTACTTCCTGCCAAATTTGGTCAAATTTGGACGTTGCGTTCCGCTGCAAATAACGTTTTTCTTTCGGGGGGTTCGAACTCCATTTACAGTCTAAGGGGTTGAACGAAAATGCCCATCGTCGAACGAAAATGCCCATCGTCGAACTCATGCAAGACATTCGCTGCACACTACTTCCTGCCAAATTTGGTTAAAATTGGACGTTGCGTGCCACTGCAAGTAACGTTTTTCTTTCGGGGATCGCACCCCATTTGCAGTCGAAGGGGTTGAACAAAAGTGCCCACCTTCTAACTCATCCGAGACATTCGCCGGACACTGTTTCCTGCCAAATTTGGTTAAAATTGGACGTTGCGTGCCGCTGCAAATAACGTTTTTCTTTAGGGGGTTTGCACCCATTTACAGTTGAAGGGGTTGAACAAAAATGCCCACCTTCTAACTCATCCGAGACATTAGCCGGACACTATTTCCTGCCAAATTTGGTTAAAATTGGACGTTGCGTGCCGCTGCAAATAACGTTTTTCTTTAGGGGGTTTGCACCCCATTTACAGTTGAAGGGGTTGAACAAAAATGCCCATCTTCGCACTTCTCCAAGACATTCGCCGCACGCTACTTCCTGCTAAATTTGGTTAATATTGGACGTTGCGGGCCGCTGAAATAACGTTTTTCTTTCGGGGGGTTCGCACCCCATTTACAGCCGAAGGGGTTGAACGAAAATGCTCATCTTCGAACTCATCCAAGACATTCGCCGGACACTACTTCCTGCTAAATTTGGTTAAGATTGGACCAGAGCATAGAGGATGAAGTATTCCGACTCCGCGATGCGCTGTGTTTCCTGTAACTGGCCGCAGTGCGGCGCCACCGTCGATAGCGATGATGGAGCGCGGTCTGAATTGATATTGATGCACATGTGTCGTTCTGCGGTGAGATTGGATCATGTGGAGTGCCTTGGGGAAAACGCAGCAATGAGTTGTCGTACTTTTTGTGTTCAGCAAAGTTCTTCAGTGGTGCCCAGCAAACAGCGAGTGTAAAAAAGTGTAAAAAATGTGAAAAATAAGTGTAAAAGTGAAAAGTGAACATTTTATTACACATTTTGTACGTAATTTTTATATCCCTTTTTGTTCACTTTTTTTTACATATCCGAAAAGTGAAAATTTTGTGACACTTTTCTTTCACTTTTCTCGATGCGACGCTTCTGTGCCATCATCGCAAGCCGAGTGGCAGCTGCGCATGCCCGTGTCATCAACCAGGGACAACGCTTCATTTTCCAGATGCGTCTGTCTCAGTCTTCTGGGTGGAAAACACAAAGACAATGCGAAAATATTTGAGTGTAAAAAAAGTGTAAAAAAGTGTAAAAAAGTGTAATTTATTTTACAGTTCAGATTACTTTTCTTGCGCTAGATGGCAGCACATGTTAGGAAAATAATATTTTTACAATGGCAAGCCAAATTGATTGCAAGTTGTCGAATTCAATTGAAATTCTACTTGCTGACGGTTTATACCAATGTTTGGGTGTGCATTTTTTTAGTTGCTGTGTTGCCAGCACGAAAAATTGTGAATTAACTCCAGGCAAATTCGTTAAAAAGAAGATGCATGCCGCCCCGGATTACATTGACATGCGATTTGACGAACTACGATAATTTCAGACACTCCATGCGACTTCGAAAATGAAGGAATTTGTACCGACTTGAAGTTGGACTCTCAGAGACTGTTCCAACGGACAAGGCGTCTGCTAGTTCAAACTTCTCTCGGGGCCAATGCATCCATTCTTGAAATGATATCCTGGAATTCCTATAAAGTGAAAACTAAATATGAATAGACAGCCGTGATGCAGTGAAGGGAAGATGATATTGTGAATAAAATGCATTTCTGGTGTTCGAAAATTGAAAACTCTTTTTATTGCAGTGCGAAAAAAGTGTCCAAAAAGTGTCAAAAATGTGAAAAAAGTGTCAAAAATGTGTAAAAAATATGTAATATTTACGTAAAATGTACACAAAAGTGTGACATTTTTACACTTATATTACAGTTTTTCGACGTAAAATTTATATAATTTTTACATAATTTTTTCACTTTTAAAAGTGAAAAAAAAAGTGTAATAAAAGTGTAATTCTGCTTGCTGGGTGGTCAGTGGTGATCAATGACAGTCAATGGTGCTGAATGATGTCAATTGAGGTCAAGGGTGGTGAATAGCGGTCAATGGTAGTCAATGATGGTGAACGGTGGTCAAGGGTGGTCAAAAGTGGTCAAAGGTGGTCAAGGGTGGTCAAAGGTGGTTAATGGTGGTTAATGATGGTCAATGGTGTCAATGATGGTCAAAGGGGTCAAAAGTGGTCAGATATGGTCAAAGGTGGACTCAGGGGTGGTCAAAAGTGGCCAATGGTGGTCAAAGGTGTCAGTGATGGTCAAAGGTTGTCAATGATGGTCAATGGTGGTCAAAGATGGTCAATGGTCGTCAATGATGGTCAATGGTGTCAATGACGGTCAAAGGTGGTCAAGGGGTCAAAAGTGGTCAAAGATGGTCAGGGGTGGTCAATGGTTGTCAATGATGGTCAAATGTGTCAGTAATGCTCAAAATGTGGGCAATGGTGGTCAATGATGGTCAAAGGTTGTCAAAGGTGTCAATGATGGTGAAAGTAGGTGATCAAAGGTGGTCAATGATGGTCAAAGTTGGCCACTTTGGACCATCTGGCAATCATTATAGAACCTTTGACCACCTTTGACTAATATTTGACCCACACTTGAGCACCTTTGACCACCATTGACCACCTTTGACTATCACTGACTCTCCTTTTCCACATTTCACCACCCTTGACCACCTTTGACCACCCTTGACCATCATTGACCATCATTGACCACCTTTGACCATTATTGGCAACTTTGACCATATAGCAACTTTGACCATTATTGGCAACTTTGACCACCATTGACCACCTTTGACTACGTTTGACCACAATTGACAAGAATTGACCACCTTTAACCGCCCTTGACCACCTTTGACCACCCTTGACGATCATTGACCATCATTGGCACCTTTGACCATCATTGACCACCTTTGACAACGTTTGACCACAATTGACAAGAATTGACCACCTTTAACCACCCTTGACCACCTTTGACCACCCTTGACCATCATTGACCACCTTTGACCATCATTGGCACCTTTGACCATCATTGACCACCATTGACCACCTTTGACAATTTGACCATAATTGACAAGAATTGACCACCTTTAACCACCCTTGACCACCCTTGACCATCATTGACCACCTTTGACCATCATTGGCACCTTTGACCATCATTGACCACCATTGACCTCTTTTGACTACGTTTGACCATAATTGACAAGAATCGACCACCTTTAACCACCCTTGACCACCTTCGACCATCATTCACCTTCACCACCTTAAACAGTCACTGACCACCATTGACCACATTTGAGCATCATTGGCACCTTTGACCATCATTGATCACCATTGACCACCTTTGACCACGGTTGACCATCATTGACAAGCATTGAGCACCTTTGACCATCATTGACACCTTTGGTGTTCATCACTCATGGTGTTCATCCCGAATCGCGTCGGCCCGAATACAGGCAGTGCAGGCGTCCAGTTGCGACTTCTTTCATCGCTAACGCTCGCACTGCCATCTTCTGGATTTCTCCATGGAACTAAAATTCAAGATGGACGACGAGAAGTCGGAATACTTTATCCTCTGCGCTCTGATTGGACGTTGCGTTCGGCTGCAATCGTGTACACAATGAATGCAGAAGCCACCAGTAAAGGGCTTGCAAGCTCGCCTAAACAAGCTCGCCTAAATTAACTGGAACCTCCGCTGGTTCCCCACCAACGAAATCATGAGACAAAGTCCCGTGTCATTTTAGAAATAAAACCCAACGCAAAGGATTGACGCGCAAACGTTCAGTGCACCAGGCACCACGTCATAACAATTTTAAAACAGGGACAATTTTGAGCAATGGATGGCAACTTGCCAACATGGGAGGCGCGTCAAAAGCCACATAAGGCGGAGGTAGGTAGCATCCAATGATGCGGTAAAAATTGCCATGGGGCAATATGGTCCAATTTTTCCCAAGGGTGAGGCAAAAAGGGCAAATTTGTTATTTTAAAATGCCGGCCAGTTAGAAAAAAAATAATTAAAATGATAATAACAGGACAAAAACAACAACAAACACAATGAAATCAAGAATGGTGTCAAACCTTGTCATTTGTCCGGTCATTGAAAAATATCAGCCGAAGAATCGTGTCATATCCACATTCACAATAATTGTCAGAATGAACGTGGCACAAAGTGAACCAACAAAATGTGTAGTTGTGCATAAAAATTCGCAAACAGAAATTCCCTTGAAATGTGTTGGTAAAAGAAAGAAAGTGGGGGAAGCAAATAAGAAAAATGGAAAGATTAATCTACAGCAGCGCCGCCGTGGCGGGGCGAAGGGCGAATTTTTTTGTTCACTTGTTTGCATTGTGGGATGGGGTTTCACTTCTGAGATCAACGGGCAAAAAGTTTCCGCGTTTCAAAAAGAAATTGCATTGACAAGGCAACACGGCAAACACGCAAACGTTTTCGGTTACAAAGAACGCGCCACGTGCTCGTGTGTTGTCTGAAGTGAAAAACTAAAAAAAAAAAAACATGGTCATGGAAAGTCTCGTGCAGGCATGCTCGATGCTGGGTCCTTCTGAACACGGAATCAGCGGAATTTGCGAACTGAGGTTGCAGTGCGAATCTGGGCCCCCAAACTTCCAAACCAAACTGCCCAAATCTTATCTAATCTTATCTCACAAAACCCAACCTAATCAAACCCAACTCAACTCAACCCGACCTAACCTAACCAAACCTGAAATTCCGCGTCTGTAATCTGTAAACCTGCTGTTAACCTGGAGTTTTGGGCCCTGGAGTTTTGGAGTTTTGGCCTAACCTAGAGTTTTGGGAGTAAACCTGGAGTTTTGGGCCCTTTCGAGCCTGTTGCTGCCTTATTCAGAGATCTCCAAAGAGCTTTTTTTGCTCTCTTGCTAAATACCTGCGAAAAAGTTTGAGCCAGGTTCCGGTGGATCCCGAAGCGCTTTTTTGCATTCTGGCACAGTGGTTAAATATTGCCTGAAATTTGAAAAGGGACAGCTGTTTCCCAAAAAGGGAAACGCAAGAGGGCAGGGACAAAGGTCTGAGAGGGTTTGGGTGGGTGAGGCACGACCAACCTCAAACTTTCTGGGTGAAAATTAGGTGAGGGATCAAGACGGGAACTGGACTGGTCACTAGGGGGTATAGAAGTGTCTTTGGAACGTAGGCCTACAATGTCCTTACTTCTCAGATCAGAAATAAACCGTTCACACGCAGTGTTTCTCATTTTGACGGGCTGTTTACTCATCTTTTCTCTTTCCTTTTTTGTCAGCATAGAGTGAAAGGGCCTGTATCTGAATGTGTGAAAGTGTCTAAGGGAGGGACATAACCTGAATCTGAAGGATTTTGGGTTGTGCCTGGAGCTTTACCTGGCGTTTTATTCTGAAATTTTACAATCACCGTTTAATTATTCCTGATGGGGGCACGCCGTGACTCCACACCCCTGCCCCGGGCAACGGTCGTCACTGCCTGCTCCGATGTCTGGAGGTTGTCATTGCCGCTCTGATTTCTGGAGTCATGACGAGTGAGGCAAATGGGTTCAGTAGTTTTAATCAGCACCTCAGATAATCCCTCAGGCTCTGGGTGATTCCACGTCCAGACAGTCCCATGGGTATGAGCAAATGGACGAGATAAGATGGGGATAGCCAAGAGGGTGACCGCTACCCAGGTTTGGCACCTTTGACGTGTGAGCTCCTCTTCTTGGCACTGGAACGTCCAGCAGTACCTATGGGGAAGTGAAGCCAGGGTTCCAGATGCTGCTCATCTGGGACCACTCGGGAAAATTGGTAAGGCAGGAAGGAAGTATCGGTGACATTCACGGTAGTGCAGTCTAACGAGGCGCTTAATCATTCGTTTGAGGAGGGGATGAATGTGCGGAGGAAGGTGAAGGACGTGCTCCTGTTTACTCCCGGGTACAAGAAGAGAAATTCATTATTTTTCTAGGAAGTTAGGTTGGACTTGAGGGAAACGGCCTTCCATGAGATGAATGAGATAAAACATTACCCCCTCGGGGTCCAAGGACTTGAGAGAGGCTTAGAGAGTTGACTTTCTCTGCTTTATGACAATGGGTTTGGTATAAGGTAAGTGTACGCATCATGGCACCAGCCTATAGATTCCAGCCTTCAGTTTTGTGGAATTCACTGCCTGTTGAAATTAAATTAGAAACTTGTCCACGGGCCTTTTTTAAAGAAGTGCAAATACCAAGTTGGTTAGAACACTTTGATGTTGTCTAACTTGTGTGGTTTTTTCATATTGATTTTGGTGATTTGTTGTTTCCATTCCTCTATCAATCCTGCTCTGTGAAAATTCCAGAGACAAGAAAATTTGAGGATTTTTTAGACATGTCACTTTTTAAAAAATGATAAGGTAAAATAAGGCATTGAAATTGACACAGTAAAATGAGGTGTTGCTGTGGAAAAGCGTCTTAGGACTCTGGTGCCTAGCAGGGTTTCTTCGTGAGTAGGTAGATTGAAATTTGCACGATCAGTTTCACCATAGGATGCTGCATTGACAGAGGCAACTCTGGCATTGTGTGCTATCATAATCAGACATTGCAGCACTGTGTCATTTGCATCCTTTCCTGGACCTCTTTCAGCAGAGAGATCATGACGGGGTTATCGCTAACTCCAGGGATAAAGCTAATGCGAGGCAAATTTTTATCATTGGATTAGATGGGAAAATTTGCCTCGCATTGGCGTTACCTCCGGAGTTAGCATTACCCCCGTCATGATCTCTCCGCTGTTTGAGAGGTGACCAGGATTGGAAGAATATCAGCTAATTGTGAGATTATTGTGATTGAAAGAGTTTTGACTTTCAGCTACAGACTTTCCTCTTTGTTGTATGATAACGGGCATTTTTCCTTTTGGGGTTCAGAAAGTTTCCCAGTGGATTAGATGGGTTGGCACCTAGGCTGGTAGCCACCTCTTATGTGATCCAGTAAATTGTATCTTCTTTTGGGACCGAATGCTATTTTGTCATTGATAGGTACACTTGCTTTCTGATTACCTACTTGTTTTCTTCATGCAACACTTCCTGTCTGTGTTCTATTTAGGGCCTGTTTTTGGTGCTGTGAGTTGATTCTTGATTTTCATGGTATTTTATGGGACTACTTTCGGTCTTACTGCCTGATAATGTGAATGCAAAGCCCTGACATCATCGGCCTTTTCTTGGAAGGTCTTGACATCACCAGCCTTTGATTGAGAGTGCTGCATTGGCTTTTTGGAACACAACTGTAAGTTTGAATATTCTTTCATCTTTTTCTGGTCATTTAATATGCGCAATGCCAACAAAACTACTGATATTTCTATGAAAATCTTGTTTGAAACTGCATTAATTTATGAACCTACTTGAACGAATTGTTGAGTGTAAATGACTCAATTAGGAACAAGCAATTAAACAAAAAAGTAAAGTAGAAAAATGCAAAGATATGTGCAGAGGGTCTAGTAGTGCTCAGAGTGCAGAGCGGTGATATGTTAACTGAATGCTGTGGCAATAACTTTTCAAGGGCTTGAATGGACAAGTATCACTTTTCAGGGCTGGTCGGGGGCATGAGGCTGAGCTACTGTGACCTGGACGAAGACCTCTCATGATAGGTTGACTTTATAGGTACCTTTGGTCACATGACACCTTCATTTACACGAGGAGCGGAAGGCAGCTAGATGCAAGAGGGTTAAAATAGAAGATGCTCTCAGCAGTGAGAGGGAGTTCCTCAGGTCCCAGCAAAGCAGCTGTTATCAGGAGAGATTCCAGGCCAAACTTTTCAGTTGAGGATTTCTCATTGAGAGTGACATCTGCTCACAAGTTTGTGAACATTTTGTGAGCAACATTGTGAGCATTGGCCAGCAGCCAGAGCACATGAATTGGATCTGGCACAGACTCCATTTATGGAGTCGTCACGTGCCTGCCAATGGGCTTGAGATATAGTTACGGATTACCAAAAATAGCCTACCTACCAATTTGTTCCCGAGGAACAGGATATGGGACATAGAGTGCGATCGAGAATAAATCAAATAGATCAGTAGGCTACAATCCAGATATCTCTGGTGGAAACAACAGCATGCAGTTTTCGTGGAGAAAAAATATTACATTGGCGCACATTGTTAACTAACAAATAATCATGCATTTTTGTAGCTCCCACTGGCTCTCATGATGAGACCAGCCAGCTCCCTGATATAAAATGGCAGCTGTCACCTGGAGGAGTGGCAGGGAGCCCGTTCAATTTAACTACAACTCCAGCCATATTTGCCATCTATCCCTTGCTTCCAACTTTTTGCAACCCTGCGCCCAAGTGGTTTATGCGTTTGCATTTAACTCGAGCATTTTACTCTTGCCTGACTGAAGACATTAAATCATGTGCCAACCTTGCTTCCAACTTTTTGCAACCCTGCGCGTAAAAAGAGATAAACTCCTGCTCCGGCTAGCTTTTTCTTGAGATCTCGACTCAGGGGGAAAAATACACGTTTGCTCACTTCTGTTTTGGATAAATTAAGTTAGGCCTAGTTAGATAGGTACCTCACAAAAAAACTGCAGGCTTCATCGAGACCTCAATATGATATTCTACTGTTTTTCTACGATCGGCTTTGAACACGACGGACCAGGATCAGGATCACCTCCAACACTTTGATTTTATCAGCTTCTTCGGATATCTTCTTGATTTTGATTTATTTGGTTCACTCACTAGTGTTTTGTTAGAAAAATACAGCTTTCTGTCCCTCAGTGTCCCGCTGCGAGCTCTCAATTAATTATCAAACAGTTATCAGGCTATGCAAATTTAATTAGAGCAGTCCCTTGAGACTGCCACAGATGTGAGCTAACTCAGAATTTTCCGTCCACACTAACTCCCACCTTTAGTTAGCATAAGACTAACCAATAAGAACTCCCAGAATGCCCAAACAGAAATCTCCCATCACAATTTATTCACAACTGCTTAATTTGCATTTCAGGGCCAACGATTCATAAAATGACTAAGTGTATTGCACCATGAAACTCAGGATAAGAAAATGAACACATTAAAATTTGAGGTAGCGACCCTCCATTCACACAACAAACACACTCACCTTAAACCTTTAGAATAAAATAACTATCAATAAACTCTGAGATAAGAATCAACTTAAAAGCCGGCATAACGATTCCCCCACAATTATTTAGGAAACAGAATGACTAGAAAAAATGCCTACGTGAGATGCATCTCTGAACCTCCTGCCCTAATGGCTACAACTCAAAAGTTCCCTACTGGCCAGAAAATCGCAAACAACCCCAGGGAGATCCGGGACAGAGATAACGAGTCGACACTGGGAAGGTGGGAACACTGTTTCCGACGAGAGGCTGATTAGCCCAGCCAACACTACAGCACCAGGCTCACAATTGATTCTGCGAATGATGCACCCAGCAATCTTCTTCGGTGTATAGCCAGCTTAATGGAATTCTGTGTAACGCCAGCTTACGAACAGTCAGGAGATCCAGCCCTCTCTTTAGGTCAATCAACTTTCATAGCCCTCTTGGCTCTCTCGACATTGAAGTTTGGTTGCCTTCAGCTTTGGCAAGTCCAGCCCTTGTTGGCTCTTTCTACTGTCTCTGAAGACCCCAACCGCATCATAGCCCACTAGGCTCCATTGACATATCACCAGGTAGATCCCCAACAGTTCAAAAGACTTACTCTGGATTCATCACTGCAACAGAAGACATCATCTTGGATCAAGTGACAAACAAGACATCAGCAAACAGGAAATATCACAGACAGAGGAATGACTAGATGAATAACTTTGGCAATTGCATATCACAGGAACAAATATGGCACAAGAGACTTGTTTTCTGCAGCAAAGTGGCTGTGAAATCTTTTTGTGGCAGAAGAATGCAAAAATGCAGACGACTTCAGCAGCACCTCCATCTCTCAGCAGGTCTCAGAAAAAAGTGCCGAATTGAAAAGAAAATGTTTGTGGAGAGCAAAGTCAATTGACTTTTCGAAATTAAAATTGAATTTCCAACTCATCTAAATTTTGTTAATTCCTGTTCAAAATTAAATTAATCACAAATAAATAATGAAATTTATTTGCTTCCCGAAAAATATTTGCAAAAACATTGTGAATATGAAATCCCAGAATTCAAAAGGTGTTTTGATTTATTTGTATTCCTGATTGCAGCAGCCAGCAGATGACGTCATCAGCTCATGTGACCAAGAAAGCCTTCCAAACTTTGTGCGTCCGTGAATTTCATTTTCTGTGTGTTTCTTCTACACATTTCTTTCCCAGTGCATTTTTCTCAATCTCCAGAGATGCAAAATCTCTACACGTGCAAGTGGTTTATGTGTTTGCATTTAACTCGAGCATTTTACTCTTGCCTGACTGAAGACATAAAATCATGTGCCAACCTTGCTTCCAACTTTTTGCAACCCTACGCGCAAGTGGTTTATATGTTTGCATTTAACTCGAGCATTTTACTCTTGCCTGACTGAAGACATTAAATCCTGTGCCAAAACCAAAAGCCAATTACCAAAACGAATCATGGAACAAAATGGAACAGATAGGTAGGTAGGTCCTAAATCATGCATCTGATTCAAGCATTTACTCCCAGTTGACATAATTATTGCTCTACCAGGGCACCAAATGTTCAACATTTCTCCTCTCCTGCTTCTCACGCTCGATCCTGCTTGCAAGTGGATATCCGCGTTTGTTGTATTGCTCAACAATACAAAACTGAAAACACAACATGAAAACAGATCAGTTGAGGTGCTTCTTGCGTGGTGGTGGACGGTGGGTAGTGTTTCTTGATGTGTTTGTCACATTTTGTTTCACATTTTGGTGCATGGACTTGTTGCAAAAATTACGTGTACCTGAGGGTCACTTGAATATTTCACCCAGTGAAGTGAGTGAAATGAGATTTCAGCGGAATCTGCAGGTGGGGTGTTGTTGTTTTGATTTCCATGACAAAATTTATAACAATTAGGTATCAGATAAAAGCTGGAAATCGCATGGTATTTTTCTCCATTTCACCCGGTGAGGCACACACCGGTTAAAATGCCATGTGATTTCCAGCTGTCGTAACTGATGTTTGCATTGGATTTCATTGAACAAGGCAACACAACTTGTCATTTCACAAAAGTCAAGGACACCGAACTGTTTGATCAATGGCCAGACGTCATATCCACTCATTTACTTTTCAAGACATTTGAGGCGATTTTATGGAATGCAATTCTGCACTCATGCAGTGATACGTGCTGCCATGGTATTGTGTTTTAACGATATTGGCACGATGTCTGTTTGGTGCAAGTCACAACACTCTTGTGCCCCTTTTTGTATCATGCACCCTTCTTTTTTCTAGTAATTGATTGAGGATGAATTTTTTACATCTTAACCTTTTGCTTACCACGGAATTTTTGGCACGATGTCTGTTTGGTGCAAGTCACAACACTCTTGTGCCCCTTTTTGCATCATGCACCCTTCGTTTTTCTAGTAATTGATTGAGGATGGATTTTTTACATCTTAACCACGGAATTTTTGGCACGATGTCTGTTTGGTGCAAGTCACAACACTCTTGTGCACCTTTTTGTATCATGCACCCTTCGTTTTTCTAGTAATTGATTGAGGATGGATTTTTTACATCTTAACCACGGAATTTTTGGCACGATGTCTGTTTGGTGCAAGTCACAACACTCTTGTGCACCTTTTTGTATCATGCACCCTTCGTTTTTCTAGTAATTGATTGAGGATGGATTTTTTACATCTTAACCACGGATTTTTGGCACGATGTCTGTTTGGTGCAAGTCACAACACTCTTGTGCACCTTTTTGTATCATGCACCCTTCTTTTTTCTAGTAATTGATTGAGGGTGAATTTTTTACATCTTAACCTTTTGCTTACCACGGAATTTTGCATAAAGGTAACTGCAGTTCTGATTCTTACGCTCAGGCAACCTTATGGCTTGTAGATACAAAAAACCGGTTTGTTCACGTTCTGAAATGGACTTTGCATCCGACGTTTCGCCCATGATCTCTCATTCTTACACTAATCTGCAAATTATTTCAGGTGGTTGTGGTGGCTTCATGAGCTGCCAAGCCACCTCTTTTTGGGTCATTTTCAGTTGGTATTCGTTTTTTGATTAGTTTTCGTTTATTTCTAGGAGGTGACTTTCTCAATGACAACATTCCTGTTTTGGATTGTGCTCTTGACTGCCGCTCCAATACTGAGCTCCAGAATAACATGGAAGAAAATCGACCACTGAAGATGGAAAATGCAAGGAAAAAGTACTATTGCAAACTGTGCAAATTTTCCACTCATCATCACGGAAATCTGTCCCACCACAAGAAGACCCACAGCAAGCCATTTGCTTGCTCTTTCTGCGATTATAAATCTGCCAGAAGGGAGAGTCGTGACGATCATATCAGGAATCACCATACAGGAATCAAACCATTTCAATGCCAAATGTGTGATTACAAGTCCGTCACTTCAGATCGCCTTGAAGAACACGCGAGGATCCACACCGGTGAAAAGCCTTTTCTATGCACTGTTTGTGGGCATGCATTATCAACAAAGACAAATTTGTGGTCGCATATGAGAAAGCATGATGATAAGTACACTTTTGTTTGCCAGCACTGTAATGTCAGCTATCACCGGAAATACAAGATTCGTCATCTTCGGACACACTTTGCAGAAAAGAACTTCACTTGCGACCATTGCCAGAAGACTTTTGCAGCCCTTTTTCTTTTAAGGAAACATATATTGGTTTATCACCTCAACGAAAAGCACCACTCATGTCCCCATTGTGATTACAGGACCCATCTTGTTGCAAACTTGAGGAACCATATCAGAACTCATACTGGTGAAAGGCCATATCAGTGTTCGATTTGTTTTGCAAAATTCAAAGCACCACGCAACTTAGATGTTCACTTGAAAATCCATACCGGAGAGCGAAACTTTGCCTGCATTCACTGCCAGGCAACATTTATTCAAAAAATCAATCTAGAGGTTCATCTTCGTTCTCATGCCTCTTAAAGGCTTCTCAAACTTGGCTAAATTTGGTTTCTGCTGTTGTCTTTTGACTTTCTTCAAGGGCACTGTTTTACACGACCTCATAAGAATATTTTTGATTTGTAAATTATGCTTATCTTTAATTTTATTGGGATCTTTGAGAATTTGATGAGTTTTGAAAAAATGAATTTGGATGACGAGTTTTGAAAAAAAGGACTTTTGATGAAATTTTAAAGATTTAGGAAGAATAAGCTGACAGTGTGGTCAGGTAGACCCTTTTGCCAAAGGGGCTGACATTTTGCTAAAGGACTCCCCCATTGGCCAAAAGATTACCGGTACACCCGACACTTTTAACCCAATTCCACCTCCCATACTCCTCGCCGGGAACTCTGATGGCAATCCCACCGGGTACCCACCAAGGTACACCCTGTTAGACGAGTGCTCTAATTTAGTAAAACCACTGCCTCGGCACCCATATAGTGTTTTTCAGGGACCTGTATTTTTAAAATTGTTTTGGCTCTTGGGGGGCCCGCACCCCAAACCTGTCTCCAGGAGCTCTTCCTCTTGGAACCTACCTCCTGGAGGGTGGCTGCCCCACACCACCTGCACTTGAGGCTACATCCAAAATTTCAAACTAAGTTTTTACCCCCTCTCAAGTGTGCCCGCTTTAACCCCCTCCGGAATTTGACCCTGTACATGGTTGTCTGTGGGATGGGGCACAAGGTTTTAACATGCTTGGCAAGAATGAGGTTCTCCAAGAATTTTCCTGGCGTTTTAGGAACCTTGTATTCAAAAAATCCTTTCTTTCAAATCAGGCTATGCATTTTGGTGAAAAGACATGCTGTAAAATGTAACGTCATCCTTACATGCAGAGGTACATCCTTACATGCAGAGGTACCTACAGAATTTTTATCTCTCTTTAATTGTGACATTTGAGTTACCTCAACCAGATTCTGTGTCCCTTTGGCTGTGGTTCTTGAGTTAAAACCAGATTCTGTATGTTTGAAACTAGCAGGCTCAGCCATGGAAGGGGCAGGTTTCGTTAACTCAGAAAGGTATCAGATAGAATGTTTTCTGTCTGACGGAGCCACCTTTGCTTCTGAATAATTGCGAAAGAAGATGAAGAAAAGTGAAATCTAAACTGATATGTATTTCTCTTCCATGTAAGGCGACATCTGGTCATGTTTTTTTTGTTTGCTGCTTACTGAGAATTTGTTTGTGCGATTGCTTGTTGTGGTGTGATGCTGAATTAACCTGAAGTATTTTTACCTTGGTATCGATTTCGTTTTTTATTTGTTAAATACCCATGTGTGCATCTCATTTTTGTATGCTCTGTACAAGAGCTTTTAACTGTTCATTTTTGTAGATCGTTGATGCTACTGGTAAAGAAAGCTGTTGTGAATGGCAGGTTTTGTTTTTTTTAAATGTTGGAAGGCAGAGGTTTCGTTGACAATACCTATTGAGACAACTGGTATGAGTATCATTGCACTTCCTGTTTCAAACACTCCACCTTTTTCACATGGGAATCCAATTTCACTACGCACAGCAGAGATGTGAGTGCATATTTCCTTCGACAAATTTCTAGGTAAAATTTTCAGGAGCATTGCAGCAGTTGAAGAGCTGCTTGTATTTTTTCTGTCTTGATATTCCACAGACTCCTGAGAAACCCGAGGATACCAAAAAGCCAGAAAAGGTGAAAGGACATTTAAATCCCAAAAACATTGCAGCATGTTTCTTCAGTTTTGTTTAGCTTTTGTGAAGTAACAATATCTATCACCACAACGATACTCACTGTTGTAATATCGTGAACTGTACCATTCTGTCATGGGGGAAAATGAAGGAAAGATTTAAAAGTTTATTATGTTTTTGTGTTTACAACGTTTTCCAATTCTTTTCCATATCATTTTATCCATTCTGTTGATTTTTGCCCCTTCACACATCTCTTCGGTGTATTTGGCACAATTCCTTTTTTTTGCATCACTGACCTCCAGCAAAACAACCATGACACATTCTAGGGAAAGATGGCCATCACTGCCAAATTAACAAGTTTCCGATTTTTTTTGCTATCAGTTTGCTTTTTGCTATCGATTTGCACCAAACAAAATAAAGGACTTGCAATGTGGTATCAAAGACAGTCATGTTTTTTTCATAAGCAGCTATCAGCAATGTGGTATCAAAGACAATCATGTTTTTTTCACAAGCAGCTATCAGCAATTTGGTATCAAAGACAATCATTTTTTTTTCATAAGCAGCTATCAGCAATGTGGTATCAAAGACAATCATGTTTTTTTCATAAGCAGCCATCAGCAATGTGGTATCAAAGACAATCATGTTTCTTTCACAAGCAGCTATCAGCAATTTGGTATCAAAGACAATCATTTTTTTTTTCATAAGCAGCTATCAGCAAAGTGGTATCAATGACAATCATGTTTTTTCATAAGCAGCTGTCAGCAATGTGGTATCAAAGACAATCATGTTTTTTCGTAAGCAGCTATCAGCAATGTGGTATCAAAGACAATCATGTTTTTTTCATAAGCAGCTATCAGCTATGTGGTATCAAAGACAATCATGTTTTTTTCACAAGCAGCTGTCACCAATGTGGTATCAAAGACAATAATGTTTTTTTTTCATAAGCAGCTGTGAGCAATGTGGTATCAAAGACGATCATGTTTTTTTCATAAGCAGCTTTCAGAAATGTGGTATCAAAGACAATCATGTTTTTTGCATAAGCAGCTATCAGCAATGTGGTATCAAAGACAATCATGTTTTTTTTTCAAAAGCAGCTATCAGTAATGTGGTATCAAAGAAAATCATATGTCTTTTATAAGCAGCTATCAGCAATGTGGTATCAAAAACAATCGTACTGTTTTTTCGTAATGATGCCAAAAATGAAGCCAAAAATAAGCAGCTATCAGCAATGTGGTATCAAAGACAATCGTGTTTTTTTCATAAGCATCTATCAGCAATGTGGTATCAAAGACAATCATGTTTTTTCATAAGCATCCATCAGCAGTGTGGTATCAAAGACAATCATGTTTTTTTTTCATGTTTTTTTCACAAGCAGCTATCAGCAATTTGGTATCAAAGACAATCATGTTTTTTTTCATAAGCAGCTATCAGCAAAGTGGTATCAAAGACAATCATGTTTTTTTTTCATAAGCAGCTATCAGCAAAGTGGTATCAATGACAATCATGTTTTTTCATAAGCAGCTATCAGCAATGTGGTGTCAAAGACAATCATGTTTTTTCATAAGCAGCTATCAGCAGTGTGGTATCAAAGACAATCATGTTTTTTTCACAGGTAAGCAACTATCACGTTTTTGAAACATGTAGTTGCATTCGCATACAATAAAATAAACATTTGCTGTCTTGGTGTGAATAAAACTGCACCACTTCAGATTGCCTTCTTCCTACACAAGTCCTATTTATGTTATGTGTTCTCTCATAAATCCTCGAAAATCACGAATAGGCTACTGCAGAATGGTAGTTCACAGCAAATGAAAATCTGAAGAGAGAGAATTTCCCACTTGATCGTTTAGTAGCACCAGGAGTGGTGATTTTTGACCATGGCAGAGACTGACAGGGTTAGTATCTACAACCTTCGGTGTGTATTCTTTTTCAGTATATGCTGTTGAGGGGGGACCCTGAAATCACCATCTTTATCGTTTGAAATTTTCTCTTTAATTTCACTCTCCACATTTTTTGAAAGTCGGCCATTTTCAAGCTTGCGACCTCATTTCGAGATGCAGATTGGCAATTCCTTGTTTTCTGCAATTACCTTTTTTGATGACAAGTTTCAAACACTGTTTTCCACAAAATCATTTTTCGCATGAAAAATCTCCATTTCGGGCGGAATATCTGTGGAAATTCTTGCTCCAGATTGTTGAGAATTGGCAATCTGAAGGTTTTTTTTTTATTATAGAAGTGTGTGAAGGAGTCGGATCTTCTGATTTCTATAGCCTTGGTGCCTTTTTGCCTCTTGCATTCTAGCGCCAGACTTATTTCAGCTGTGAAACACATACTTGGAGTAAAGATATCGAAAAACAGGCTCTGTCACGTAATTTTGGGGTCAGTTTTGACCCTATTTACATTGAAAGTTTGACATTCAAATTTTGCATGAGTGCTCTCAAACTGGCCCCCAACATGTGCAGCAAACATCAGCCCAATCGGATGAGAAACGAGAATTTTTTTACTTTTTCTGGCTCCCCCTTCAAAGTATGGAATGGCATTCCACTCTGCATCTGCATTGTGGTCTCCCATGGCCAGACGAAGGTTTCGACGCACCAAGACCTTCTTTACAAACGTTTTTTTGATGCGAAATTCCTATCGTTTTGTTTTTTTGTTTGATCGTGGTGTTTTTTCTGTCTCATGTTAAAAGCAGTGCTTAAACGTGTTTCAAGCTTGTTTTATGCAGTTCTGGTGTAATTGAGCATTTGGCCAGTGGGTGATTTCAACCACAAATCTAGAACTGTTGAACCTGGTGATTCTACCAACAATGCTGAACATTGTGCAAAATGGACAACAGTAAACCTCCCTGGCAAATGAGCAGGCATGCCTCTAGCTATGAGGGTTGAATGTGTGAAAAAGTGGAGGATGGTTGATGAAAGTGCTCCTGTCTGCTCTATCCACATGGCTTTCACAGTGAATGTTTATGTGATTCCCAACTCACTAGCTTCGTGTCTGTTGTCTCAGCAGCACCGTAAAACTCCCAATAAATGCTGTGGGCGTTTAGATCTGTTGATTTTTTTCATCTGTTTGTGTTTGTGTTAAACAATTACAACATTCAAATAAAATAAAATTAAGAACATAAAAATTCTCATATGAGCTTTACCATCAACATGAGTCATTTTTGTTTTCATATGGGCATGCGAGAACCATGGTGTTGGTGACCTGGCTTTAACCAGAGACCTGGCATTTGATGCATTCCCACCTGCCGTGTTCTCCAAAGTCAGTTGTTTTCATGGTACCCACCTGTATTCACCTGCAGATCAGTGTTGCACATTTCCAGCATTTTATGAGGACCTGGGACCTTATTCAAATCAACCTGCTAAATTTAGAAGCTGCTTAGCTAGCAGCTTCTAAACATGGAAACGCTCTGACACAGACATGTAAAGGCGTAGAATCGTAGAGTGTACCGGGTAGCTCGGTGGTTGAGCTTTAGCCTTGTAGGTCCCTGACACCCACTGCGGCCAAATGGCTGTTGGAGACCCAGCATGTGCTCATAATTTCTGAAAAATCCCAATCCGGCCTTTATTGGAGGCCTGGTATTCATTGGCAGTTTTACCTTACCAACTATAATTTTGATAAAATTGTCATCCCACGTTAAACCGCTTTTAGTCTGTGTCATGTTGAAAAGGAATAAGAAATCTCTGGTCATAAGAAATTGACATTTTTGTTATCCAAGTTGTGGTTCGCAGCTTCATTCCTGAAGTTTGCCATCTTCATGGTGCCGGCCTTGGGCCATATTTTAGTTCCGGCCTTCGGCCGCCTTTGAGTTGCGCAATAACAGACAAAACCTGCAGAACATACAAACATGTATAAACGAAAAACATGTTTAAACAAAAAGCTCATAACATGTTTATAACAATTTACCGTGTAAATAACATACTTACAATCCTGTCGAGCAGAGGTTGAAGAAGACTCAAGTTTTTTCAATTTCCTTTCCGTTATTGAAAAAAGCCACAAAGCCAACTTTTGCAAACAAAAGCTTTTGGTTCAAAAGCTAAAAAACTTTTGGTAAAAAAAAAAAAAAAAAAAAAAAAAACAAAAAAAAAAACAGGGGTCTCCCAATAGTATTCATTTGAAAAACACTATAAATTAAACTTTTAAAAACAATAAAATTACCATAATTGTCGGAAAAACAGTTTTTTTTAAATAGTTTGACTGTTCAAATGAAATCCGAAGTACCTAGGAATCCGAAGTTCCTGTCAAAAATCGACTTGTTTTGTTGAAAAAGGGCCTGTTTTTGTCAATTCGGATGTTTTAAATTCACAATGTAAAAAAAAACGTTCAAAACAAAACGTTTCAAGTGATACGTCCTGTTTTAAACAATTTGCTTCAAAATATGTTTTAAATGGCCAACCTTGGCTGCCGGTGAGCATAATGAAATTATTATTTTGTTCCTGTGCCCAGTGCTAGCCTTTTAAAATTTTTGTAAAAATATTTGAATTGTTCTATTTTAACTCTCATGGTTTTATTTCTAACGCCAGTATTGTCCGCCATACATTGTTTAATTCACTGATGTGTTTTTGTGTATTTTATTCATTGCAATTTTATTTTTATTCGTGAATGTGCTGGGTATTGAATCTTAGATCTCATTATTTGCTGATTACCAATTTACCAGTATTCGTATTCATGAATATACGTACTCGTTTTGTGAGAACAATGCGGACCTGCTTGTTTTTAATTTGAGTTCAGTGCACTGTCTCTCTTCATCTAATTGAATTGAATTGAAATTCACCTTTATTTGACATTTTTGAACAATAATTTGACAAAAACAAGTCTTGAAGAGATGCCGGGAATGTTCCGTAATGGCATCCCTTTTACAATGCACAGAAATTGGAATATACAAATGATTTTGGTGAAACGAAGCAGAAAACAAAGAAATCAAAAAAAAAAAAAATGCAGTCATTTTAAAGCAGACAAAGGCAGTCATTTTATAAGCTGAGAGAAAAAAGGAAAGAAAACGGCAAAAACAAAATAAAAATAAAAATGGGCTCAAACAAGTTCATATACTAAGACTCTGGCCATCCAACCACGTACTGAACAGTGCTATGAAAACACGTCGTGTTTCTGCACATCTTACCGCGCCCGGTAGTCTGTTCCAAAGAGAAACCCCAGAATACTGTACACTTCGAAGGGCAAGATTGGTTCTCACAGAAGGAAGCAAGAGATTAGAGTTTGTCCCTGCCCGTGTATTGTTCTCATTCCTTAGAAACCAATTATGGAAGATCTGGGAGCTTCCTCGGACGTTCAAAGCTGTGAACATGAAGATCCCCAATTTGTAAGCTGCCAGCGATTTGAAGGTTCGCACTTGCAAGGTGTCAAAAATCTTGGCAGTGTGCTCTAGATATGGTGAATGGGTAATTATTCTGACAGATTTTTTTGCAACACAAGAATTGAATTAGCAAGTGATTCTGTTTCTGTTAACAGCACCCCATGACTCTAAGCAGTATGATAGATGAGGATATATAAAAGCATAGTAATACATAAGTAGGGCATTTGACGGCAAAAAACTTAACTTATACATCAATCCAACATACATCGAAATCTTCTTGAGGAGGTTTGAAACATGCAGTCTCCAAGTGTAATGTTCATCAAGGCAACATCCCAGATATGTTATCGTCGAAACACACTCAATCATTTGCTTATTAATTGATAGCTTACTAGCATCCAAAGTAATTTGTTTTCTTCTGTCCCTGAAAACGACGTACTTTGTTTTAGAGACATTTAGAGACAGTTTATTAGCACAAAGCCAATAATAGAGTGATCTCAGATTCTCATTTAGGTTATCATAGAGTTGAGTCAAGTCTGCCCCTCCTCTGTAAATTACGGTGTCATCCGCAAATAACAAGGATGAAGTACCGCGATTGAGGCACCGAGGTAGATCGTTAACATACAGCAAAAAAAGAAGAGGACCCAAAATGCTACCTTGTGGAACCCCACAAATTACATCACTCAACTCGGACATGCACTCATTTAGATACACCACCTGTTTTCTATTTGTGAGATAACTAGTCAGTAGTTTCAGACATTGACCACGAAAGCCGTACCGCTCCATTTTTGCCAGTAAAATTCCATGGTCTACAGTATCGAAGGCTTTCTGCAGGTCTAAGAAGACTGCTACTGTGAAACCACCATTATTCATTTCCATTGCTATGTCATTACTGAGCTTTGCTATTGCCATCGAGGTTGACTTTCCTGTCTGGAAACCAAACTGGTTATGAAAAATTACATTTTTATTTTCCAAAAATAGGGTCATTCTCCTTAATATCAATTTTCAAGAACCTTGCTCAATGCCGGTAGAAGTGAAATGGGACGATAATTACTGCAAAAACTGCGATCACCATTTTTAAAAACAGGAAACACCTTAGCAATCTTTAAACAATCAGGAAAAACACAATCTCTGAACATAAGATTAGCAATAAAGCACAGGGGGCAGCAAGATTCATGGCAGATCTCTTTAGAATCATATTATAACTCCATCTAAACCAGACGACCATTTATTTTTCAATGAGTTAATGGTTCGAAGGACTTCGGATTCTGATGCAGGATAAAAGAAACATGTGTCTCTCACTTGGTCCACCAATGATACAGGATCAATGGTTGGTTTCTCTAAGTCTGCTGCTATTTTGCTGCCAACAGTGATGAAAAATTGATTGAACGTATTCGCAGCCTCAACATCTGTTAGAGCGTGTCCATTTTTTGTTGGATCATCTATTTGAACAATTGGCATAGGCAAAGGACGCCTATTTAATGCTGTGTTAATAACCTTCCATTTTAGTCTCCCATCATTTCCCGCCTTCCGCATTTCATCGCCAAAATAGGTACTTTGTTTTTGCTTCACGGATATTTTTTCTCAGAGATGTCGCACAGTTGTTAACCTTTATAGGTCTTACCTCAGTTTGTTTTTTTCCTTTTGATCGATAAAGTATGTCCTTAATTTTTATTGATTTCAAAATAGCTGGAGTAATATAAGGCTGTTTGTTAACAGCATATTTGCCTGCAACTTTTTTATGCCGGACATTATCATTGATATGAAATTCCAGCTTTGTTTTGAGGTTAGTAAGGCATTACAATCGGAAACATTGTTAGAGAAGTACAATTGACTGGCATCCCAATCGATGGAATTTATGCTGCGTGTAATAGCATCATAATCAAAAGTGGTAACAAGCTTGGGAATACACTTTGGTGGGAAATCAATCAACTTATCGACATACATCAACACAGGAAAATGATCAGTTGCATCCCATTCAATCACAAAACTGGTTATGGAACCCGAAAAGAAATTAACTCCAATATGATCAATAATGTTACTAGAATGGTTTGAGATACGGGTAGGTTGGTCAATACACATTTTCATACCATTTGCATTCAAAATATTAATATACTCCTCACAACTATCAGATATTTCAAAGGAAGGTTTATATCACCACAGTAAAAACATAATTTCCCTTCTGCATTTACCTGATGGAAAACTTTGTCAAGTGCCACACAGAAGTCCGCATAGTTCAGCACAGTGGGTGAACGGTAAACTATACCTACCACAGGTGTTTTCAATTTCAAAGAGTGTTCAGAGGCAGCATTTGAAGTTCCCATGTGATGGTCAGGTGGTATTTCAATAAAAAGAGCCTCACAGAGGTCTACTCCACTAAATAGTTTATTAAGATCGTGTCTAATCGTGTACCGAATATCATTTTTTATAAACAAACCTACACCACCATGATTTATTTTCCCTATCCTCTTGTTTTTCCTCACAGCACACTCTAAAGTATATCCAGGAATAGAGTAGAAAGCTTTCTCCTCTGCACAGCCAAGCCAGGTCTCGGATAAACCAAGAACAGCATATTCCCCTTTCTCCCAAATCTTATTCAGTTGTTGGAGATAGATTTGACGGGAGATGTGCGACCTAATCAAAACCTGAGAGAATGAAGGGGTGAAGAGACACAATCTGGGCAGTTTTGGCAGATAATTTTGACTGCAAGAGCAATTCAACCAAAATTGTTGAAACAACCTGTGATTGCCAGGATTGTCACAACAAGAAAATTGCAGACTCTGTGAAGATGTGAGCCAAAGTCTGAATGTGGGTACCAAATCATTGCCCCTTTGGCTTCAGTCGAAAGCTAAAAAGTTTTGTCCCCAGTGTTGGTTTGCTGCAAATCAAGCATCTCTTGTCTTGTTTTTTTTTTCGACTATGACAGCTGGATAAATGCTGAATGATTTTCAGATATCAGGTGGTTGATATCTTGCCAGTACAGTGATCAATTGGCATCATTTCTGTTTCGTTTTTCAGTGACATGTTTTCTGCATATTTTATTCCCCAATGATTCAACTGAGGGGAAAACGTCGTTAGCTTAACCACTTAAGCCAAGTTTCTGTACTCCTGGACTTCAAAGAATTGGCCCAAAACATAGCATTGTTGGTGATACCAAGAAAATCCATGGCCTGTGGAATATTCCTTGGTGATCTGACACCTCATGGTATCAACATGGGATTTTGGCTGTGGTCCATGAAAAGAATGGATTGTTGTTCAGCTTTTCTCCTGTTGAACTCTTGACATGAACATTTTTGGATTTGTTTAATGCTGTGAGAGTCACCAAGTCACAAAGGAAACTTCTCAAATAGGATACCAAAAATTGCTCGCAGCTGATGGGTCTATTATTTTTTACAGGTGTTGAAAAACATTCAAGAACTGGAGTTTAACATATCAGAACTGAAAATTGAAAGCTGAATGTCAACGATGTCAACATTTTTGTTCCTGACACCAGGACGAACAAAACATTGTACCTAATGAGTAAATTTTTTGTGAGAAATGCCCCATTCTGGTTTCTGGGCTCGCAAACGTCCCTACAATGGCCCATGTGGAGTTTCTGGGCAGAAAACTTTAAAGTTCAGATAGAGTTTTCAAATTCACCGGGTTTATTATTCATGGCGATACAAACAAAATAATGAGACCAGTATTTTATTTTTAAATGTCTCATTCAGATTGTATGCTCCCCCAAAGGCCCAAAAAGGATGCCAAGGAAGGCAGGCTGGAAGCCCTAGTGGACAAATACCTAAAAGTTGAGACTCGAGAAAAAGATTATTTTTTCCGAGGTCATTCTTCGTGGTGATGCAAACGAAAACAGGAGCGATCTCTTTGAAATAATACCCCAGCCCAGTTTTATGAGCCCTCAATGGCCACAAAATTCATCTCAGGTGGGAAAAGTTTGTCATAAATTTACCTCTTAAGTGGTCTTTTTTGTAAGTTTTTAGGGGCTCACAAAAACGAACGAGGCATTTTTCAGAAAGGGTCGCTCTCTTTGTTGTTTGCCATGAAAAATAAATCTGGGCTGAAAACTGTCTGAACTTTAAGGTTTCTGTCCATTTGCACCCCATGGCCACGTTGAGGGAGACAGTCAAAATATCAGAATGGGGAATTTCTGAAACTTTTCTATTTCTAGGAACATCTCATATGAACCTTTCAGAATCACTCTGCAACCTTGAACCTCCCAAAAGTGAATATGCACTATGAATGGTCTGTGTTTGAGCTGAATCCTCAAAACATGCAGGATGACCCACCTAAACGCGTCGTTTTTATTTGTTGATTACTCAAAAACGGCCCGCTCCTTCGTTTTTTCGTGCCATGAGATGCGTCACAGGTGCATGGTAAAAATTGGGTGGAAAGCTCAGGAGCATGCATTTTCACTTGGGAAGTGTTCTGTGTGTCACAGGATGGGGGTTTGAGCCTTGAAGTTAGCTGCACTTCTGTTCTTGCACTTTTGAGGATGTCTGAAGGGTTACAAGGGGTGATTGGGAAATGCCTGTTCTATTGTCATTGCCTATGGTTCGCAGGTTCATTTTAAATTTATAACTTGTCGCTGGCAAGTTCCTCATGTCAAGTTCTGTTCTAGATAGCTTCAGTCCTGGGGTTTCGATCTAAGGCAGTTTTCTACTGCAAGGGGCGTCTTCACAGAAATATATTTTTGGGCCATACAAAAGTATTCATTGTGACCGGCTGGACGGGACAAACATCGAATGACACCTATTGCTATGTACACCGCTTTATGGGGTGTGTAGGGTTTAAAAGAGATTTTTGGAAATTTCTCCAAGTGCAGCTGAGTATGTGTCACAGGTAACAAGAATCATAGTTTAAATTGAAATGGTGTTAAAAGCTTGTTGGGTGTGCAAAGAACAGATACCATGCTATCACACACCCTTATGTTCCAAGCTAGGGGTAGTTTTAGCAGATGTTGGTATTTAAACGAAGATATGAGATCAATATCAATGTGGGTGTGACTGGAATTTCAAGATGCTTTCTATTCGTAATGATGATTTGCATTTTGATTTTTTTCAGAACCACAGACCACTCACTGGTGGTAAATACCAACGAATTATCTTATGGTGAATACCAGCAATCTGTCCAACAGCACTGAAGTTATGGAAAGGCAATGTTTTGGAGTAACAGATTTCGCAGATGATGCTTTGCAAGTAACTGAATGTGTCAAAACTGAGAATTCATCGGTGAATGCAGAGGCTGAGGAATTAATTGAATATAACCCTGAAAATCTACAAGGTTGGCTTTTTTGCAAAACCAGCATTGTTTTCCAAGCTGAATTTTTGGAGCTAACGACAAGTTGAGGCGCAACTTCATTTTCCAACTCAAAACATGACTGGTCCAATGTACTTTGGTTTTTTCTGCCAAGGAGGGGGGAAATTGGTGAAAATAGCCAAAACTAACAGTTACGTTTTGTAAACTAAATCGTTACTTTTTTGGACTGTGTGATTTTGTGAGCATTTTGGTGAAAATGGGATTGAAACCGGATGAGAAATGACGATTCCTTGGCATTAGTAGCTGACAAGTCTTGCTTCGGCTGAGTGTTTTTTGGTGAATTCACCAGCATTTTTCTCAGTTTCATGTTTTCTGCCTCATGTCGATCTTTGAAGTTTATCTATCGGGCTGAAATTTTGACCACTTGGCCATCATTTTATGTCCGTTTACGACTTCAGGAGAACTTTTCTCTGCAAGTCTTTTCAGAGTGCTCGATCTTAAATCGGGCCACCCGCTAGTTTCAGAAAGAAGGTATAAATTGAAAGCCTATATCTCAAGAATGAAATAAAAAAAAGTTCTGGTGAAGTTTGGAAGACCTGTCTATGCTGATGACCCTTGCAAAGTTTGAGGGCTGCAGGACAATTGAATTTTCTCCGGGTGCATTTGTGTTAAACATTGGTCTGCTTGATCCAAACACTTCGTCAGGCATAATGGATCCATCCAAACACTGACACAATGATGACCAGCTTTGGAATTTCTATCAATTCCAAGAGGGGATTTTTTTGACAGCTCACATCAGCAAATTGCAGCACTGGAACAGAGCAACGTGACCAGTGAATGTTTTCCTTGGAGTTTGACAAGAGGACTCATTCACAAAAATGAGACATTAACGTCCCAGACTCAGAAGCCGAAATCCTTCCCAGATCAAGTCCCAAAAATATTCATGGCTTCGCTACACTCTGCCTACTGGAAAACTAGTGAGTGGTTTTTAAGTTGAAAAAATGGGATGTCTGGGCACCAGAGTTGCAGTGAAATTGACAAGTTCCTTTTCTCACATGATAAAAAATTGAACAGCAATTAAGAAAGCCAAGTTCCTGACATTGAAGTCGATCGACTAGTTCTTACCAAAAGTATCAGCATGTTTTGCAGGGGGAAAGGTTCAATTCAGTGGTTGAATTGTTGAAATAAATTGATCAGTTCCAAAAAATTTGTAGAAAAGGGCAGATTAGTTTTGAACGGGCGCTTTAGGCCTGTTCGTTTTCGAAAGGACAAGAACAGGATAAGGATGCCAGAACAAGAGGACACACATGCGCATCAAGGCTGGGCACTTTGCTAGCAAAAAAAAAGAAAAAACTTTCACGCAGGGTCTTAATTCGGAACGGCTTCCACTTCTACTTCCTAAGCGGAAAAGGGCAGCCGGCTCCGGGAGCTGGCCGCTCAGGGTCGGCCAGTTTTCAGAGCCGGAGGGAGCCTGCACAATTTAAGCACTGGTTCAAACGCTTGTGCTCATATTACAAAGTTCCATGGTACTTTGTGATTCGTGCAAAAAATCAAGCATAGAATGAACCGAGGTGTGTGATGTCATTCATATTTTGTGCAAATTGTGACTGTATTGTGGCATGTCTTTACCATTATGTTGTGCTATTCCTGCTATTTTCAGCATTTGAGAATGACGATCCTCTGAGTCATTCTGAGGCATCTGATGGGCCGAAGTGTGATGTCGAAAATGTTCAGGATCAAAAGATCCAGGGCCAGGAAATAATTAGCAACAATGTTGGCATTCGTGGACAAGAGACCCTGGGCCAGAGCTCCGAAAGGCTCCCATTTCGATGTGATCTATGCAGTTACTCAGCACATCGGTATCAAAACTTGCAGAAGCATCGCACGTATCACACCAGGCCTTTTCTTTGCACATTTTGCGATTACAAGGCATGCCGGGCCGATAACCTTGACCGCCATATCAGAAACAACCACACAGGAGATAAACCATTTCAGTGCCCACATTGCGACTACAAATGTCTTACTTCAAACAGTCTGCAAGACCACGTGAGGACCCACACTGGTGAAAAGCCTTTTTTATGTTCTTTGTGTGGGCATGGTTTATCTACAAAATCAATGTTATGGTCTCACATGAGGTATCACAATGAAAAGTTTGTTTGCCCTCACTGTAAACATGTCATAAACCCACGCCACAAGTTAAGACATCTTAAGTCGCATAATTTAGAAAAATCTTTTACTTGTGATCATTGTCAAAAGATGTATCGAAGTCGCACCCTTGTTAAAAACCATATACTAAATTGCCATCTGAATGTTGGAAAATTTTCCTGCTCCTATTGCGATTTCAAAACTAGCAAAAGTGAAAACATGAGAGTTCATATCAGAACTCACACTGGTGAAAGGCCGTTTAAGTGTTCCGAATGCTCATCGAAGTTCAAGTCCTACTGTAATTTGGTGGTACATAAGAAACTTCACACTGGAGAAAGAAGGTATACATGTATTCATTGCAGTTCAACTTTCATTCAGAAAATTAACCTTGAAGTTCATCTGCGTGCTCATCACCCTGATGAGTTGAAGAGAACTTGATCGGGTATGAAAGAGGTGTAACTTAACTTTCCTCACGAACCAAATGCTTGTAGTAGATAATTTCTAGATTTAGCGTGTGAGCTATTTTAATTGTCGAATATTATTTTCGTGCCAACCTAAGATCTATTTTGACTAGTGTCCTTTTTGTTACAAGGTATGATCCCATGACAACCGTTTGAGTTTGTGAAGTCTCCCGATAGGTAATAATTATTGTCTCATCTTTATTCTTTTCTTTTATTCAACCTTTCCTTGAATTTTCACCAGTCATTTTGAATTACTGCAAGATAAGTTGAAGCAACAGTTGATAAGGCTTAGCGTAAAGCTGCACGATTCATTGCTAAAAATTGGAAAAACCTGACAGTCCTTTTAAAATGATAAAAGGGCCGGAGTTGTGGAAAATTCTTCGATTAATGAGTATTGTCCTGGCTAGCAAAGTAGGTGGCCCTTTTTTAACATGCAACCAGTCGCATGGCTGTCTGCTCAGGAATGCAAATGATGATGATGATTATGACGTTTGTCTCTTTTGTTGTATGATCAAGAGGGGTACCGCCCATCTAATTGTGGGGAAGAGTGGGAGGTAGAGAGCTTGCCCCCTTGGAAATCCCCCAAGGATGGATTTTTGTATTTTGGGGGCCCAGAAAGCTGCAGTATAGGGATGGAGTTAATTTTGTCAAAGAATGTTTTGGCTGAAGTTTGTTCTGGGGAGCTCACGTCAAAAATGGGAGCTATAAAATGTTATTGCCCCCGCTCTCTAAACCCCTCTTTGGGCACATTTTGGATAGTTTGGGTTGGGTGCTGTTTCCGAGGAGTGGTGTGGGATAAATTTCAATTTTTCGCAATTCGTTTGTTTCGTGGGGGGCGTGAAAAACATGCTGCTACACTTCTGGTGGTGTTTTTCTGGAACGCCCTGAAAACTGGTCATTGCCTTATTGGTCATTCCTCCTCTTCAACCAATCTGCAGGATCGAATGGTTAAACATTTCAAAACTCTGCAGCAGTGTACTGCATCTTGCTCCAGTGACAAGAATTGAGAGGCATGACAGTATGTATTCCCAGATGTTGAGTTTACGTTCCACCAACCAAATTAACATGTTTATTACGCTACATCTGGACTTGGGACCGAGTTGATCTGATGCAATCAATGCCCAGAGGTGAGAGGCTCTTGATGACAGGTTAAAATTTCATGTACCTGTGCAAAGTATTTTGCCTGTTCCTAAGAATGCCTAAGTATGCACCTGTTCCAACTTCATGAAGAAAAAGAGAACCTCCAGGAGAGGCTAACCATTGAATAACCTCTGAGGTTGCAAACCTCTTGCCAAATATGGAAAACCCTAGAAGGAGTGATTGATATTGCATCGTTCACATGAGAATTTTGTGCCTGACCAAAATTGCCGAACATCGGTCTAAATATTGCTCTACTCTAAAAAATACACATTTTTTATGTCACACGCCATGTACCAAATGTCTTGCCCTCAAAACACCATTATTCACTGGCAGAGGGTTTGGGGGTGGAGCCCCCAGTAAAACTGGTCTAGTTGGGGTTTGGGGCAGGGCTCCAGCCGGGTTCCAAGGGGCGGAGCCTCTTGCGGGGGGCCTGGGGGCTGGGGCCGTCCAGTAATCGGAGTCTGGGGCAGAGCCTTAGCGGATCAACAAGGAGCAGAGCCCTTGGCAGGGTGTCTGGGGGTGGAGCCAACAGAAGAAATAAAATGTTTCCTTTTCAATACGTGTTGCAATATGGTGCAACCATCTCTACTTTATCACTAAGGCTACATTTAAATGTGGAAGGCATGTAAATATGTTGTTTTACGTACATCTGTTGCCACATTACACACGCATGTGAAGTGACCGTCATGGGAGGTTTTGTTCTTTTGTATGTTTGTTCTTGAGTCTCCACCTGGATGGCTTCAAGACCGAATTGGCATTTCGTTGCAAAACAAACATCACAATTCAGCCGGAGGTTTCACATTCAAGATTGAGCTCTGTGCAGCCATGAAGAAATGAAAATGTTTCTGCTAAATTTGACAAATCTGGACATTTGTCACCTGAAAAATGAAATTCTGATTATTTTCTGTGCATTGCTTGAGTTTTGAGGGAGGAGTGTGGAGGGCAAATGCCCTTTCCTAGCTCCTTGAATGGCATTCCTGTGTGGGTCCATTCTCAATTGGACAGCTGTCTCCGTGACGAGTGAGCTGGGCAAGCATTCAGGGCTGTTCACACCCTTGCCTGGTTGTACACGTAACCCCTTCTCCTTCATCAGCATGTTTTTGCTGCAGATGGCAATTTACTGTAAAGTGTCAGCAAAACTGGTCTCATCAAGTTTATTGGTCATTTTTCAACATTTCAAACCATTTTAAACAATTTCAGGCCAAATTATTGTCCACTAAAATTGCAAAAGGTGCAGAAAGATTTTGACCGTGACATGATTTGTAAGTATTTTTTTCAAGCAATTTTTTGTCGACTAAAATTGCTGGAAAGATATGAAATGGTGAGAAACTCCTGTAAATATCATCAATTTTTTCGGCCCTTTTGGCCTTGCATAATTTTGCCTGAATTCGTAGTCCTTCTTAATCCTTTTTTCTTATTTTAATTCAAATTAATTGACAGTGCATGTATCTAGTCTTTTTCTTCATTAAAAGCTTCCAACCTTTGACATCGAACTTTTTAATCATGAATACGAAGGTTGGTAAATGAGTTTTGCAAGTTGGCCCCAAAAATTGAAAAGGAACTATTTATATTAAGTGTACTTCCAAAAATAAAAAAAAATGTTCTTTCGGAAGATTGTCGCAAATTTTCAGCCATCTTGTGTGAGTAATCTGGAAAACTATGGTCTTACGAAATGAGTTACTTTTGTCATCTGAATTGGCTGATTTTGCAAAGTGTTTGACCCGAAGAAATTGCATCTCTGCCATGCTCTTTCGAATTTTCGGAAAAGGACAAAAGTGGTGCGGTGCATGCCCACATGTACCTCGAGAAAGAATGGGCGCCTAGAACAACTTTTTTTCTCCTGCAGGGCATCCCCTTTTTTCTTCACTTTATGTGATGATGGACTCCGTCCATCGGAATGTGACAGCCACATGGACTCATTTTGGTGGGGTTTGAGAAGACGCCTGTCATGTGTGTCCCAATTTAGTCTAGTCATGTGATTGTATGATGTTTGTGAAGAATGCCAACTAACTCCAGGTCAACTAGCATCGAAATCCATGTCGAAAATGCATCACACTAGGAAGCAGTTGATGAGGAAATACCGGTTGGTGTTGCGCATCTTCATCCATTCAAACTGTGTCAATTCCTTGCAGGAGTTTGTCCATGAGCAAAATTAAGTTTCACCACATTTGTTTATTTTCTGCTGATAATTTTGAATAGCCACAGTTGAATAATTTCACGTTTTCTTTGCGCACGAACATGTTGATTTACCTTTCTGCTCAATGATGTTTGGACAGTTTGCCTGAGACACCACTTGATCCAAAGTTTCCGGAGACTTCTGTAGTCAAGTTAGATTCTCGAAACAGTGCCACAGAATAGGCACTTATTGGAGGCAAAATCGCGAGCAGGTGCGCTCTCACTATGTGGTACCACTTTATTACACCATCGATATTCTGTTCCGTTCGTGGCTGGTATTTTCACTCCATAAGAAGGGTTGTCTTTGAAACACCCTGTACCACTTTGGCATTGTTGAAACCACCAACCGGTAGCTGCAAACAGGGGTCACTGACCGGGGTGAACAACTACTAAAGTGGCCTGAATTTTGGTGGCGAATTCTTGGGGAGACATCTGAATGAACAATTGAAATTGTCGACCCTGTTTCAGAACAACCATGCTTTTTCGGCAGGGTAAAAACCGGAACATTTTTAAATGCCTGTATCAAGGTATCCTATTGGCTGATTCAGATTCCCTTTGGAACATTGGTCAAAAAGGGTTGGCGTCACAAGTGACCAAAAATCATTAAAATCGGGTGAACGCCAGCCAAGCTCTGGGCCAACTTGCAAAACTCATTTACCGACCCACGTAATAGCTATCAAGGGGTCACCAAGCTTGGCTCTGATGTCCGAAATTTTGTAAGGCCAGACGGATGGGAAATGAAAAATTTCATTCGGCAGACAAATGTATCAGGTTCGAGTCAATGTGTTGATCAGTGAAATGCTGGTTTTGGTTGCCAGCTAGTTCTCAGGAAAAAATAATCCTGTTATAAGTCAGAAGATCCCAAACAATGTGTAGCGATCAAAATGGAGTTCATGGTTGGATGGCGCTAGTGGGACTAAGAGAGGGAGAGGTGAAGCCGAATCTGCGTAGAAGGCCTGCGGGAAAAAAGGCTTGCGACCTTTGTATTTTTACAAACAAGTTTAACTGGGAGAAACATGTAAACCAGGTGGTGTGTAAAGCAAATTCAGCCCTGTTCTTCATACGGCGTACCTTCTTTAAAGCCAATAGGTCAATCAAAGAAAAAGTTTATTTCGCATTGGTTCGATCCCTCTTGGAGTATGCATCATCTGTGTGGGACCCGTATCGGATAAACTTAGTTGAAAAGCTTGAGAGAATTCAAAGAAAGGCGGCCCGCTTTGTTTCAGGCAGATATTCACCTCTGGATAGTGTTTCAGACATGGTAAAAAATCTTGGATGGGTCTCCCTCGCCTCTCGTAGAAAACTTTCAAGACTTGCTGGTCTTTTTCTAGGTCTAAATAATGTGGGAGGTTGGTCTGGTATAAAAGACTTCTTGCTTCCAGCAAACTACCTGGGAAGGCACGATCATGATTTCAAGCTAAGAACTCAAATATCACGTAATGATGTGGGCAAGTTCTCTTTTGTTTCGAGAACGGTAAGAGAATGGAACTCACTGCATCCAAGGGTTTTTTTGGTAAAATGGTAGAGACATCAGTGTTACTACTTTCAAAAGAAACCTAGTTACTTGGCAGAACGAGCAGAGTAGGTAAAACGTTTTGGTATCGCAGCTCCAGAAGTTGCCTGGATATGCAGGTGAACGAATGGACAAGTGTTGAGTCTAATTTCCCATCTGATAGTTGTTCATTCACATTTCTCATTTTCTCTTATTTGTTTGTTGATTTGCGCCTGGACTATGTCCTTGCAAATTAAGATGAATTGATTGATTGATTGATTATTAATTTCATTACCATCCAAAAAAGGTGTTAACGAGAATTATTTTGCATGGCAGTCAGAGCTTTTTTTTCTGCGAGTCCAACCATATTCATTCAATACACTTCCCACTATAACCCTTTGAACATTGGCATTCTTTTTGATAAAGTGCCATTCTGCATGACAACATACTGCACAAAATGGCGATTCATGTTTCGGTTAGACTGCATCAAACCCTATTGAAATTGGTGGCTGCTGTGTTTTCTTGACCATTGTAATTTCTCCCAACTTGGATGAGTTTTGGCTATCTCGTTAATTTCTACTATTCCTTGTTGCACAAAATCGTACTCACTCGTAGCATTGCACAGCACAACTTTGACGGTCGGTAGGCGATGAGCTCAGGTGAGAATGTATAAATACCTACTGATGATGGTAGCCGTAATTTGCGTTGAGGCACGAAAGAGCCCATCGGCTGTCAGCGGAAATGAAACCAATTTCTTCCAGGTCATCATTTTTCCTGAACAAGGGCAGAATGGGCAATAGGTCTTGGCTGTCAGTAATTCCTGGGATTGTTTTCTTCCATTTGCCCACGTTCACCAAGGCATCGCCTCGCATCATTGCCATACCACTTATCCACAGGTGTCATAACTTCGAGGCGATACATTTGTGTCACTCCTCCTCAGTCTCTTCAAATATTGCTTCTTGGTGTCTTGCTAGTTCTCTACCACTTTAAACGTATTTGTTGTAATTCAGTGTCATGCAGGGATGAACAAATTTGAACATGTTTAAGCCTATCATTTTTTTCTCACAAGAACCGAAGCAAAAGTGAGCCGAGCATGTGAGTGCAGTCATTTCTTCGTTTACTTTCTGGGATCGGATGTACAAAATATGTGAGTAGATATCTCCGCACTGAAGCACTAGAATTCCACACATTTAACCGTTTGGTTGAAATGCAGCTGTCCTGTGGTGGCTTTGGAATTGTACGAATAGGTATTGCATGCTGTCCGTAGGCAGTTCACCATGTTTGTGAAACAGCAAAACAGAGCACCAAATTCTGGACCCAACAGCACTGGACAAAATACCAGTGTCCAAAAACCAAACCAGCTTTGGTGAATGCACTCATGGATATGGAATTGTGCCGAAGATGGAGTGGGCGCCTGAAAATGAAATCATGGTGGCATCAGAAGAAATCAGTTTGACAAACATAAAAAACTGCTAAACCCTTTTCTCCGATGTAAAATTTGGTTGTCCCCCCCAGAAAAGTCTGCAGAAGCACAACAACCCATTCAATCAGGTGGCAAATAGCGAGACAATGATGACTCTGATCTAACATTTAAAGGAACCGTGGAGTTACGAGACAGACACCTGTCCTTTTAATTCGCAACCGGTTTAAACTGATGGCGAACTAGCAAGACAGCGGACGAAATGCTGCGGTGAACTTGCAAGATGAAACCTTCCCCAATGATTAAATGAGGGGAATTTGCAACATGACGTTCTTTCATTTTACCTGAACCTACACAGGGAGAGTGAGTCTGAATGGTGTGATGTGAGGTATTCTGATGCCGATAAAAAGATATAGGCCTATTGAAAAAAGCCCATTCCGGTTTTTAGGGCCTGCATGTTCCCAAAATGGTCCATTGGGGATAGACGGGTAAGAAAGTAGGAGTTGAGATAAAGTATTCAAATTCATCAAATTTATTTCTTGGTTCAATGCAAACAAAAAATGAGAGCAGCCGTTTTTGAAAAATGCCTCTTTCGGTTTTTATGGGGCCTCGCAGCTCCCCAAATTGCACCAACTGGGCAGGCCCCTGTCTCGAGAAAAAGTAAAATTTGAAGAAGAGTTTTTAAATTTGTCGAGTTTATTCTTCCTGTCAATACACACAAAAAGATACGAGCAACCTTTTTGAAATAAAGCCCCATTTACGTTTTACGGTCCCTGAAAGGCCGCGAAATTTTATCTTGACTAACTTTTTGACCCATTTACCTACACCCAAGATAGTTTGAGTGCCTATAAATTGCACCTAATTGAATATAAATTGTACCTAATTGAAATTGAAATGATTGGAAAAATATGGATGAGGTATTTTTTCAAAAAGGTTGCATTATCTTTCTGTTCATATTGTCACGAGGATTGGTGAATTTGACAACCCATGGGCCATTTTTGGGATCTTTGGGGGACCATACGGCCTGACATTTCCAATTTTGTTGTACTTCGTTAGAATGACATCCCAAAAAACATGTCAACCAGATTTTTTCAGTTCGAAAATCGCCCATCGGAATTTGCTCTACAGCTAACTTTTGATTGTGTAAAGGGAATTTAACTCATCTGAGGGTGCTCAAGGTCAGGTCAATCTCCCTGTTCTTTTTAATCCGGGCCTTCGCTGATTGAATGCTACCAGGCCAGGTAAATCTACCTGCCCTTTTAATGTGGGACTCCACTGATTGAATGCCAGAATTCTCTGAATTGAATGCCAGAAATCTGCTTTTTCTGCTTTCCAGAAATCTGCTATTTTGATGCTGAGGTCAAGAAATGCTTCAACTCCAATCTTGTTTTTCAAAGCAAGGGTGCAGGCAGACTTTTGGGGTAAGGGTGTCTTTTGGGACCTTCCCTTGATTTTCCAATTTATTTCCTACCTCACTTTATGGACCAAGAATTCATGATGTCGGTCGATGCTGGTTTTTCCATGTTTTGGTCAATCCCCCAGAACAAATTCCTGAAAACCCCATTAACCTACCCCCACCACCTCCCAAGGATGTTTGGGCATACCCATACCTTGCAGCTCATGCATTTCGCATGGAATGGGATCACACAGCCTCTGGCTTTTATGGACATCGTGCTTTCTTTAATTTAATTGGCCTCTGCGAGTAAAAAATCATGTCAGAATGAGATGCTCCATCTAGCACAAATTCAATCAGAATGCCAGGTAATGGAGGCGGACATACTAAATCAACATCAGAAAAGAGACTATGCACATCAGGGAATTGAAATTTTGTCTAGAACCCATTGAAAGACCACTCTCAAAGTGTGCAAGAGAAGAAAAGACTTGGACAAGTGCAACAGGCTAAAGCTCATCGGTACTTGAACACCCTTCGTAGAGCAGCCAGCCTGCGAATGAGTGCAAAAGGCCCAAACTTGGATTATCAGCAAAAGTTAGGAAACAAAACTACGAGTACATACAAGCGCAAGCCTTTTCTTTCACCAGAGCAATTCATTTCTTTCAGTCGAGGCCGCAATTAAAAAGAGTTGGGAGATTGAGCTCAATCGGAAGAACGTGACTTCACACATGAAGCAAGCACTCACAAATGATCTGTTACCAAATTCTGCAGTGCGATTTTCGAATTTCAAAAAATAACACTGATCTCGCTTTATGGTAAATTTATTCTTCGAGAAGAGTTATCCGTTGTTGTACACTTGTTTTCTAAGCCATTTTTGAAGCTATAAAGCGAGTTGGAATGTTTCAACTTTTATCACAGCCTGGTACCTTTGCCATCAAATAGCTGACTTTTTAACGAGCGACACCTTCACCGTCCACTTCACAGCCACAAAACTGAATTTCACTTTATGAAATTATAGCAGGTTGGAGACATGTGAAAGCCCCTCATCGGATGCAGTTTTGGGAAAAAAGCAATGCATGCCCACATTTTTATGGCTTCTATGGGACCGTGTGCAGCGTCTTTCGAAAATCGTTTTCACATGAGAAATTCAAAGAAAAAATTAAATTCAAAGTTTGGCGACTGTGGGATATGCATTCAGACGTCGCAAGCTACATGGGAAATAGATGACAATACTCGTTGTACACGTTGTCATCACATAATTCTTCACTGATCTGAGTTTATTTTCATCTGCCAAAGGTGTCCAAACTCTCAACACCCACTCTCATGATTTTTCAGATCCGCAACAACACATCATGGAAATTTTGGAAAGCCAGATTTTGGACAAAAAGCCTTGATAGATGATGCTTTTCGAATGTCTGGAGGTGTCAAATCAGAAAACGTCCATCTGGATGCCATGAAAAAAAAATGTAATTTCTCCTCAAAATTGCTGGGGTGGTTTTCTCGTTATTCAAAAATGAATCTTTTTTTCCCAATATCTGCAGCTTTTTTTTCAAGATATCAGCACGTCGGCGTTGATCTTCATCTTCAAAGTAAAAAATTTGCTGAGTCGGCTCAGGGTGTTTCGTCTCCTACATGTGTTTCAAAGACTTCAAAAGTGTGTGTTTCTTGTGTCCATCTGGATGTGTCATTTTCTCCAGAATCTTTTGCCAAGCAGCTGAAAGGATTTTTTAGGCCCGGGTTGGCTTCACTTTGCCAAGCCTTCATAGCTGTGGCATTGTTTGTTTCATACGTCATTATTTTTAAAATTTCACTAATCGGGAAAGTAAAGAAGCTCAAAAGATCTGGAATCAGAAAGGAAAGTTTTGCAAAAGCTTTGTCGGTAATTAAACGAACAGTGGAGGTCATCAGTTGTAGATGCGACTAGGATTTCCAGGTTCTTATCACTGCGTGACTGTGGCCAGGTCGTCACTTTGAATATGTTCTAATGCTTCTAATGATGATCTGCCTCTGATTTTTAGAACCGCTGGCCACAGGTGGCAAAATACCAACGAATTATCTGACAGAACTGACACTGAAGTTATAGAAAGACCATGTTTTGGTGTAAATGGTTCCACAGGTGATACATTGCAATTAACTGGATCTGTCAGTACCTACAGAGAATTCATCCATGAAGAGGGAAACTGAAGAATCATCTGAATGTAACCTTAAAAATCTGCAAGGTTGGCTATTTTGCAAAACTAGCGCTTGTTTACCAATCTGAGTTTTTTTAGCACCAAGAACAAGTTGAGGCACAACTTCATTTTACAACTCAAAAACATGACGCGAGTCCAAGGTATTTTACCCTTTTCTCCAATATTTGTTTAAAAAATCCGTTTTTCATGGTTTATTTCAAGGACCATGTCTTGACATCGCCAGCTCAGTGTATCAATTTCCACAGAATTATATGCATGAGGGTTGCTGAGAAATGTTTGCGGTAGGATGTCTTCATTCAAGTGGTTTCAGCTAGGTGATCGGAGGTTTTCACGGCAGCCAATCTCCGGTGCTTACTGCTTGTTCACCAATATTATCTTCAACAGCTAGGTAAAGTGACGTCCTTCTTTTACCAGCCCTGCTGATTATACATAATGCATCTATTGTGTTGAGTCGACATGTGTTAGTGATGGATATGTCAAAATAAGTGGTTCATCAGCAGAACCATCTTTATCTGTACGCACAAAAATAACTGCTCAGGAGCGAAGTGAGTTTTTGGAGAAAAAGCAAAGTAGATTTTTGGGCAAAAAAACGAAAAGTGCTTTTTGTTATCTTTTATTTTTGGACCCAGTTCAACATTTTCCATCTGTCATGAATCTGTTGAAGTGGAGTGTTTCCTCAATCCTCAAGATGCTTGTTAAATCGATACCTTTACCAGAGTTACCATTCTTGGCCTATGCAACATACATTTTCGCACCATGGACAATGCTTGATGCTCTTCTGTAAATTATTTCCACATTGTCCACATTGATCGATTGGGGCAGTTGATGTCATGCTCTTCACAAACATATTTCATGTGTTTGAAAATAACAAAACACTCAGACCAAACAAAGTTGAGAAATCGTCCAGTT
>JASGXE010012518.1:0-38074 GCA_030068105.1 Sinentomon sp. SZTP_YWyxl
ACTTTGTGTATGTGACCAATTTTTGCGCCTGGTATACAGATAACCGCAACGTTTTTGTCGGAAACATGCTCACCAACTCCCCTCAACAGGCTGTCTCCAATGATCACAGAGTCAATCTTCTGGCCCACTGCAGGAACAGATACCAGAACCTGTTTATCCAAGGAAGGGAGGCGTCGTCGCACGTTTGAACCAAGTGTTAATCCTACGGGAAGCACTGATGCGTTTTTTCCTCGGAATTCCTCGGAAGAAGAAGCGCAGACTGAAGAAACCAATGTCCTCCTCGGTTTTCCTCTGCGGCGTTTCACTGCAGGTGTGAAGAAGGCATCATCCGAGGGTGAGACACTGTGGTTTATCCCTGCGCAACCCCGCCCACGGTCCAAATTGGCTGGTGGACGCTGAGCTGGAGATGGACCTTTGGACAAACCAGATGGTGCAGTTGAGAGATTTATGGCCGAAACCGATTTTGCCTTTTTCTTCTTCTTGCTCTTTGTTTTTCCCTGCTGGACAGCTTCTGCAACAGAAGCCCCTTCACTCAGCTTGCTGAAAGCTTGGGTTCCAGCATCTCCTGCCTTCTTTGAAGCAGGGGACGGAGCAGGGGGCGGTTGGGGAGCGTCGTGCAGAGGAACAACTGTGGGTGCGAGCAGAGACTTCATCTCTTGGATGATGGTTTCCAGCTGAACTATTTTTGGAACGATTTGCTCGCCCACCGGTGAAGCCGATGAGGAGTGTGTACAGTCATCTGAAGGTAGTAAAGACCGTTCTGTCTGCATATCCTTCAGATTTTCGAGATCTCGTTCAATCGATCTAATTTCACATGAGAGCCCTGAAACCTGTGATCCGATGAGCTCCAAGGCCTCGGTGTTGGCAGTCAAAGTAGCCTGGCTATTGGCCATAAGTTCAAGGTAGTCCAGCTTTTCAGCTAACTTTTCCGCCAAGGCCTCAAGTCCTGCGATTTTTGCCACACTCCCGGACGGCAATGAGTCACCTTCTGGGGTGGTGATTCCAACTGGAGTAGAGGCAGCTTGACCTGTTGGACAAGTGGTCTCGGGTGGCGTTGCAGTGGCAGCCAGCAGCAGCTTAAGCTTTGCAGTACACTTCAGGCACAACCAAAACGGAACTTGAGTTTTTTCTCGAATTCCGATGCAGGTAAAGTGATACCAAGCCGGGCATCCGCAGCATCTCAGCATTGCAGAGCCAGGTTCAGAATTACCTCTGCGACCAAATTGGCAGACATTTTCCTCCTCCTCCTCAAAACAATACTTCTCGGTTGACATGGTGGAGAACTGAGTTATCCGTATAGAACCAGTTTTACGGCGTATACACGCCAACCCGCAGGTTTTCCCGGAGAGAGTCATGCTCTGCAGAGCAGTGATGTGTGACTTGTGCGATGTGGCTTCTCTGTTGTGTAACCTGCCAAGCCACTATCTTGGACTTGGAGCTAGGTGTTCTTTAACGTGCACAGTGTGATGCTGCACACGGGACCTCCTGCTTAACGTCTCATCCGTAGGAGACGAGGGACTTGGCCACTAAGCCCCCTTCCAGCAGCACAAACTGGGGTACAAGGGTGGTCTCCCATCCAAGCATCATCCAGGCCCAACGTTGCTTAACTTCGGTGTTCTGATGGGAACCGGTGCAAGCCACGAGGTATGCGCTGCTGGCTATGAGTTGTTGGGAAAGGTTTGCTGCAGTTTTAGTCCTACCTTAAGGCCATGCTGATTCACGAGTGCAGTCGATTTCTCTGATTTTGGCCATTTTCTTTTCAAATTCCTGGCCTTGTTGTCCTTTATTTTACCTTTATTGTCATTTTGGAAAAAGGCATCTTTTTACCCACACTCGATTATAATCAGCGCGTCACTGTGTCAGATATGGGTCACGGAATGGCGTTCGTAAAAAGGTGGAAGGATTAACAAACCACATTATGACGGCGCTAGCCCGTTTCTTGGATTCCCGTTTCTTGGACGAAAATCGTCCCGATTCTTGGATTCCCGTTTCTTGGATTTCCGTTTCTTGGATTCCCGTTTCTTGGACTCCCGTTTCTTTGACTCCCGTTTCTTGGATTCCCGTTTCTTGGATAAAGAGGTATTGTTCATTTCAGCGAACGACAAATGTTTTCGGCGTCAAAGCAAAAAGCTAGCAGTCTTAAGTCAGCGAAGCACTGCATTATTTCCAAACAACCAGAGAGTGGTGATCAAATGTATTGCCAATAAAAGTTTAATCTGGCACCAACTGCGGCATGCAATAAAAACACAAAAGAGGCAGGCATTTCTGAATGAAAAATTGTCGTGTGGGTAACAGTTCGGAATACCTGCCGACATTGAACTGAAAAAGTTATCACCATTGCTCTCTGATATACTTGAAGCTAACTAAACCTAACCTAACCTGATCAAACCCAACCTAACCTATCCCAACACACCTATTCTAACCTATCCTATACCCTACTTACATCGTCCTCATCTTCCTATCCTATTTTGGATACTTGAGCGTGTGTCAAAAACTCGTCCAGTTCAGCTTTTTTCAGATGTCGGCAATTCCGAACTGCAACCGTTTGGGTGTCGTGGGAGTGCTCTTGGTGAGGTATGGGGACAAAAGGCAAAAAACTCCGGCAAGCGCAAATAAAAACTATAGTTCTGTAATCACCATTACGATTCCATCCAAGGAACGGGAATCCAAGATTCGGGAATCCAAGAATCGGGAATCCTAGAATCGGGAATCCAAGAAACGGGAATCCAAGAACCGGGAGACCGCGCATTATGACTTGAGGATACCTTTTGTTCCATCCCCTTTGATCCCTAAGGATTAACGAACCATATTATGTCTTGAGGATCCCTCTTGTTCGATCCCCTTTAATCCATAAGGATTAACGAACCATATTATGTCTTGAGGATCCCTCTTGTTCGATCCCCTTTAATCCATAAGGATTAACGAACCATATTATGTCTTGAGGATCCCTCTTGTTCGATCCCCTTTAATCCATAAGGATTAACGAACCATATTATGTCTTGAGGATCCCTCTTGTTCGATCCCCTTTAATCCATAAGGATTAACGAACCATATTATGTCTTGAGGATCCCTCTTGTTCGATCCCCTTTAATCCATAAGGATTAACAAACCACATTATGACTTGAGGATCCCTCTTGTTCGATCCCCTTAGATCCCTAAGGATTAACAAACCACATTATGACTTGAGGATCCCTCTTGTTAGAACCCTTTCGATCCCCTCGATCCATGCCCATCTATGTGCCCATAAATGGGCATCTGCATAATGTTGGTTTTATTTCTTTATATGAGCAATCCAATGCCACGTGATGGAGAGACAAAGGGAAGTGATCTAGCCACGTGCCTAACAGTGTACAGTATTGGACAAGAAAGGAAGCGTATGACCTCGTAAGAAATTGTCATCATATCACGAGATATATAGAGAGCATTCTAGTGGAAAAATGAGTCATTACACGTGTTTCGAATGCTCCCGGGTTTTGGCAGTCATCGAAGGATGTGTCCCGGCAAAGAGTTCCAGTCCCACAAAGTTCTCGGAAAAAAAGAAAAAAAGGACACATTTTAGCGACTCGTTAATGGCTCAATCTTCGCTCGATGGACATGCTTACTGTAGTCATTTGGTGTTTTGGGCAATCTTTTAATTCACGAGGACCATCATAGTTGTTATAGGTTTTGTATGAATTGTTCATCAAAAGACAAGACAAGACAAGACGTAAGGTATGATGCCTTCATTTCGGCAACTTCTTTTCATCAACTTTCCGGCCTCCGTCGTCTGCTGCTGAGGGATTGCCATAGCAACGTGCAGACAGAAAGTCTCTGGAGCTGACTTCTCGGCTAAATGTGTTAGTGATCAACCGTATTGTTTTCTTTGGACGCGTTCAAGTTTCTCTACCTCGCCTGAAAGAAACGGATCATAGGCTGCATGGAGCCGCATTCAAGAATCGTCTAACAATAGTTTTGAACGCCTTTTCCCTGACATTTTGCGTCGAGTTTCTCAGAGCACGATTTATGTAGGAAATGCGGTGATCCCTTTGTTTATGGACGCTGAGATTTGTGAGTCTGTTCCTAAAGTTTGATGTTAACAAAAAGGCTTGCAAGACTGCAGTTCACAAGAACACAATCGGTCGTATGCACCAAAGCCACCAACCCTAACCCTATAACCCTAAGCTTGAAAAAAGTAAATTCCGCATGCACCTTTCTCAACGATGGAGAAGGAAACTGTTGTGCATAGAAATCAAATTTTCCAACGGAATTCAATACATAAAAATTTTATGAAAATAAATCTGTTGAAAATTTTGATTTCTAAGCACAACAGTCTTCCTTTTCCATCGTTGAGAAAGGTGCATCTGAACATGGAATTGACTTTTTTCAAGCTTAGGGTTAGGGTTAGGGTCTTTGGTGCATATTACGACCGATTGTCATGTCTAAATTAAAAATCAAATGGGACCTACTTCATTATTTCTGTGACTAAACATCACACGAAAAGCGACTTCATGCGTGGAAATTAATTCACTCACAAACTCAACGTCGTAACTTTACGTCTAGAATGAGATCACGAGTAACTCAGAGCTTCTCAACTCAACTCACGCGAAATAAATGCCTGCCGAGATTTACCAATAACAACTCGGAGAGCTTCTCAACTAAATTCACGCGAAATAATGTCTGCCGAGATTTATCAATAACAACTCGGAGAGCTTCTCAACTAAACTCACGCGAAATAAATGCCTGCCGAGATTTATCAATAACAACTCGGAGAGCTTCTCAACTAAACTCACGCGAAATAAATGCCTGCCGAGATTTACCAATAACAACTGGAGAGCTTCTCAACTAAACTCACGCGAAATAAATGTCTGCCGAGATTTATCAATAACAACTCGGAGAGCTTCTCAACTAAACTCACGCGAAATAAATGTCTGCCGAGATTTATCAATAACAACTCGGAGAGCTTCTCAACTAAACTCACGCGAAATAAATGCCTGCCGAGATTATCAATAACAACTCGGAGAGCTTCTCAACTAAACTCACGCGAAATAAATGTCTGCCGAGATTTATCAATAACAACTCGGAGAGCTTCTCAACTAAACTCACGCGAAATAAATGTCTGCCGAGATTTATCAATAACAACTCGGAGAGCTTCTCAACTAAACTCACGCGAAATAAATGCCTGCCGAGATTTATCAATAACAACTCGGAGAGCTTCTGAACTAAACTCACGCGAAATAAATGTCTGCCGGGATTTATCAATAACAACTCGGAGAGCTTCTCAACTAAACTCACGCGAAATAAATGTCTGCCGAGATTTATCAATAACAACTCGGAGAGCTTCTCAACTAAACTCACGCGAAATAAATGTCTGCCGAGATTTATCAATAACAACTCGAAGAGCTTCTCAACTAAACTCACGCGAAATAAATCCCTGCCGAGATTTATCAATAACATCTCGGAGAGCTTCTCAACTAAACTCACGCGAAATAAATGCATGCCGAGATTTATCAATAACAACTCGGAGAGCTTCTCAACTAAACTCACGCGAAATAAATGTCTGCCGAGATTTATCAATAACAACTCGGAGAGCTTCTCAACTAAACTCACGCGAAATAAATGTCTGCCGAGATTTATCAATAACAACTCGGAGAGCTTCTCAACTAAACTCACGCGAAATAAATGCCTGCCGAGATTTATCAATAACAACTCGGAGAGCTTCTCAACTAAACTCACGCGAAATAAATGCCTGCCGAGATTTATCAATAACAACTCGGAGAGCTTCTCAACTAAACTCACGCGAAATAAATGTCTGCCGAGATTTATCAATAACAACTCGGAGAGCTTCTCAACTAAACTCACGCGAAATAAATGTCTGCCGAGATTTATCAATAACAACTCGGAGAGCTTCTTAACTAAACTCACGCGAAACGAATGTCTGCCGAGATTTACCAATAACAACTCGGAGAGCTTCTCAACTAAACTCATCGCGAAATAAATGTCTGCCGAGATTTATCAATAACAACTCGGAGAGCTTCTCAACTAAACTCACGGAAACGAATGTCTGCCGAGATTTACCAATAACAACTCGGAGAGCTTCTCAACTAAATTCACGTGAAATAAATGTCTGCCGAGATTTATCAATAACAACTCGGAGAGCTTCTCAACTAAACTCATCGCGAAATGAATGTCTGCCGAGATTTACCAATAACAGCTCGGGTAAGAGGTACCGGACCAAAACATTCTTTTCTGAAGAATTCTTCAATCTAGCAATCCCGCGGGCATGCTTCCCTGCTTTATGCAAACTGCACTAACTGACATCAATATGGCTATAAATAATCTTTAATTTCAATTTTGTCCGTCACCTGTCACATGCCTCGAGTGTTGATGATCTTTGGCTCCACCAAAGAGTGATTCTTCACAGGGAGATATTTGTTGTTAAGGTGTGTTCCTGATGGCTGCAGAAGACAGACTTGTTCAGTGATGAAAAAATAGCCGCGGCTTCACGGCGGGTCCGCCAAAATCCTCGAAATGAGTCCTATATCGGTGCCGCGGAAAAACGTTTTGCCCCTGACTCACTGCTTTCTTAAGTAGAGGAGCACAGCAGCGGCAAAAATCTGCTTCTTGGAGCAAATGATTCTGGGCTTATCTCTCCCCACTGTAAGTGATTTAAAAGCACTTTTCACTTGTTTTTCAATGCCCTTTCATTTCACTTTCATGTGCCATTGGAAAGTGAAAACTATAAGGTCATACGAGTGAGATTATGGTAATGTTATCCTGAGCCTCATCATCATGGCGGTCAAAAGAGTTTAGGCTTGACCTCAGTTTATTGCCTAGAAAATCCACAGACTATATTCAAAAATGCTTTTTAAAGAGGCGGCTTTGTTTTATGGCTAACTGTAAAGTCGATTTAGGCCAACACAGTCACCACGCAGACAAGGATTTGAAGGACTTTGAAATTGGATTGCGAGAATCTTTTGCTGATTTCAAATATCCACAACCCTTTTATTTCATACTCGTTTTTTCTTTGGCCCCTTTAGCAAAGGGTGTCGAAAGTTTATCTCAGGGAACTGTACCGATTTGTCAAGCACGCTTTTCCTGCTTCCTGGCCTTCTCCGTGGATTTCCAAGGTTTGATCTTTCGCAGGCAAAGTGCCCGAAATCCCTTCCACACCGTTTGCATGATTTCAACATCACGTATTTTACGAGTAACTGGCGTACATGCTATGTGGCGTAATCATCCTTTGGATGTAGGGCCTACGTATTTCCAAAATCGTGCATGATTTTCTTCTAAGTTGATCCTACACGTGCCATGTTCTTCACATAGATACCGATGGGACGGATCCTAACATATCGGCCATAGCAAGATACACATATGTAAATAATCCCAGAATGGTATTACCAGAAAAGTCGACAGATATGCAGGGTGCTGGAAAAGTACTGACCGAGCAAGCTTGTGACTGAGGTAGGAGGAAAGTGCCTTTTCCGGATGTCCTTGACCGCTGAATTTTTTAATGGGCGTTTCATGATGGGTTTAGGTGGATTGGTGTTCTGGTCGTCTATGATCCATTGCTTTTTCTAAATGACTTCTGACATAGGCCCACATACGAGTATGTATACTTGCATATGCAATGTGTGTAGGTCGCAGGAACCTCTCTACTCGCGCGATGTGCAAAATATGGCGAAAAGCAAGAGACAGGATGTAAAGGATTAGTGTTATTGAAGGCGCAAGGCTGGGATTAAAGGGGACTACCTGTTCGGATGAATAGGCGGTGACCTTTGGTGGCGGGGAAATAGGTGTGCGGGTGAATTAATTGTGATGCATTCGATGTGGCTGAATGAAAGAGAGCATCAGTTATGTTGCATGAAATCGAGGTGCTTGAAAGAAACGGAGCATCAGTTGTGTTGCATGAAATAAGGGCGTTGAAAGAAAGAGAGCAACAGTTGTGTTGCATTAAATCGAGGTGCTTGAAAGAAAGAGAGCATCAGTTGTGTTGCATGAAATCGAGGTGTTGAATGAAAGAGAGCATCAGTTATGTTGCATGAAATCGAGGTGCTTGAAAGAAACGGAGCATCAGTTGTGTTGCATGAAATAAAGGTGTTGAAAGAAAGAGAGCAACAGTTGTGTTGCATTAAATCGATGTGCTTGAAAGAAAGAGAGCATCAGTTGTGTTGCTTGAAATCGAGGTGTTTGAAAGAAAGAGAGCATCAGTTGTGTTGCATGAAATCGAGGTGCTTGAAAGAAAGCGAGCATCAGTTGTGTAGCATGAAATCAAGGTGTTTGAAAGAAAGAGACATCAGTCGTGTTGCATGAAATCGAGGTGCTTGAAAGAAAGAGAGAGCATCAGTTGTGTTGCATAAAATCGAGGTGGTTGAAAGAATGAGAGCATCAGTTGTATTGCAAAAAATATCGAGGTGGTTGGGAGAAAGAGAGCATCAGTTGTGTTGCAGCAGACGCTAGAATGAGTATCGGGTCCACTGTATTCGGAAATAACACAGACATAAAACAAACATTAAACGTCCAAAAGAAGACTTGGTCAATGATTTCTGGAATACCCTATAAACTTTGAATCTATACATGTAAATTTTATATCGCTGGCCACCTATATGGCACAAAATTTTCATAGAGTCATCTTCTGCATCCCACATTCGAAAGCTTAGTCTTTGCAGGCCAGGAAAACCCAAAAGGATCAACAGAGACAAGATAGCTATGCAGAAGTCCTACGTAACACATACGGACGTGCAGGCATGTTCATAACATCTACCGGCAGGCAAGGGAATCAAGACTCTTGGGTACCAAGAAAGGCGGAAAATATGTGTCTGTATATGCTTATTTAGTCGAACATTATAAAGCTATGCACACATAGGCCTACAGGGTATTTTCAATGGCCCAGCAGTCAGTTCAATGAAACGAATTTAAGTATAACAGATTAAAAACGGGTCGTTGCAAAATGATGTCAAGCCGAGTGTCCAATTTATGGTCCCTCTCCGATTTGCAACAAAAATGTTGCAAATACGACCGCTCAACAGGCTGCAATCGACTCATCGTTAAAAAAGGTATATTCTGCGAAGCTTGTATAAGATTCGAATGCCAACGCAACTAAAAATTCTCAAAAATATCCTAAAGAATCAAATCATCACAACTGCCCACCCTCCCCTTTCCATGTAGCATGTCCCAATTTTAATCCACGCGCTCTTTCCATTTGTTGCAATTTGGCTCCCGTCTCTGCACTCCTTAAAATGCAGCCTCTACAATGCGCATCATCATTTTTTTTATCAAACCCCAACAAGAGCACAGGGGCAAATGGGCTGATCATAGTAAATGACCCAACCCAACACAAGGATGATGAAATGAACCAAAGGTACTTCGGACAATTTCGGGCTTGAAAAGCTGCAGAGAACCGCGAATCGGACGAATCATTGCGAACCACCCAGTACCCAGCCAGTGTGAGGGCAAGATTCCTATCCACCCGTCCTGTCACTTGTCTCTCCTCCCTCATCTGTGGCTTCAGCCTTGCGGTTTGCGTTCCGTTTGAATCCGCTGAATTTATTCCTGGTTTTGTTTCATGGTCTTCCGGATTATCATAAATTTCTTGGATTTTTGGCTCAGACTTATTTTGGGTGTTTCCTTATTGCAATGAAATTCTGCCGGCATTTATGGAAACATACGAACTACGTAGCGATGCATTGTCGCCCATTCGGATTCGCCTGCTTCCTTCATGCATCGAATCCCTCCTGCCTCATGAATTTGCTTCATTGCTCTGAGAAGGATCTTTGAAGAGTGCTGGACTTGGCGTTCTGGAATACGTTCTTGTCGTGGGCTTTTTCCAAATCACGGTCAAGGAAATTCATAAAGACAGTAAGGAATCCAGCGAAGTGGTAGAGTAGTGTTGGACTTGTTTTTATGTTGCCTTCTGCTGGTGCAATGTCTCCTATAATTTTGTAATTTTAAGCAGTGAAGTACCAATTAAATGGAAGAGTTTTGCGTATTTCTCCGGTAGATGTGAAATCGATGCTCAATGCGGTGAGGTCACTGACATCCTTTCCTGGTTCCACCAATGAGAAGGCGGGGCGCAGGGCGCACAAGGTCAGTATTCACCCTGACTTATGGCGTTGACCCAAAAGTCCTCGAACACAGGCGATATTGTAAAGGGTGGTTTTTCAGCAGGGTTTGATGTAACTTCATGCCTTACAAGAGTGTATGATGTTTTGCTTCCATTGATTCTACGAGTAAATGGCGACTGAATTCTTCATGGACTCCTATGTTCGACGGTAAGGAGAGTAAAAAGCATGTTAAGTTTGTGCGGGTAGTGATGAATCCTGCCATTTGCGGTTGTTCAACTTCGAGTACGAATCAAAGGGAAGCTCCTTATAAGGCATTCATGATTGATCTGGAAGGATTAACAGCGAGTGCGAATCAAAGGGAAGCTCCTTAGAAGGCATTCATGATTGATCTGGAAGGATTAACAGCGAGTACGAATCAAAGGGAAGCTCCTTAGAAGGCATTCATGATTGATCTGGAAGAATTAACAGCGAATACGAATCAAAGGGAACTCCTTAGAAGGCATTCATGATTGATCTGGAAGGAGTAACAGCGAGTACGAATCAAAGGGAATCTCCTTAGAAGGCATTCATGATTGATCTGGAAGGATTAACAGCGAGAACGAATAAAAGAGAAGCTCCTTACAAGGCATTTATGATTGATTTGGAAGGATTGATATCGAGTACGAATCAAAGGGAAGCTCCTTAGAAGGCATTCATGATTGATTTGGAAGGATTTACAGCGAGTACGAATCAAAGGGATGCTCCAAAAAGGCATTTAGGATTGATCTGGAAGGATTTACAGCGAGTATGAATCAAAGGGAAACTCCTTAGAAGGCATTCATGATTGATCTGGAAGGATTAATAGCGAGTCCGAATAAAAGAGAAGCTCCTTACAAGGCATTTATGATTGATTTGGAAGGATTAACATCGAGTACGAATCAAACGGAAGCTCCTTAGAAGGCAATCATTTTTGATTTGGAAGGATTAACAGCGAGTACGAATCAAAGGGAAGCTCCAGAAAGGCATTTAGGATTGATCTGGAAGGATAACAGCGAGTACCAATCAAAGGGAAACTCCTTAGAAGGCATTCATGATTGATCTGGAAGGATTAACAGCGAGTAGGAATCAAAGGGAAACTCCTTAGAAGGCATTCATGATTGATCTGGAAGGATTAACAGCGAGTACAAATAAAAGAGAAGCTCCTTACAAGGCATTTATGATAATTTGGAAGAATTGATATCGAGTACGAATCAAAGGAAGCTCCTTAGAAGGCATTCATGATTGATCTGGAAGGATTAACAGCGAGTACGAATAAAAGAGAAGCTCCTTGCAAGGCATTTATGATTGATTTGGAAGAATTATCATCGAGTACAAATCAAACGGAAGCTCCTTAGAAGGCATTCATTTTTGATTTGGAAGGATTAACAGCGACTACGAATCAAGGGGAAGCTCCAAAAAGGCATTTAGGATTGATCTGGAAGGATTAACAGCGAGTACCAATCAAAGGGAAACTCCATAGAAGGCATTCATGATTGATCTGGAAGGATTAACAGCGAGTACCAATCAAAGGGAAATTCCTTAGAAGGCATTCTTGATTGATCTGGAAGGATTAACAGCGAGTAGGAATCAAAGGGAAACTCCTTAGAAGGCATTCATGATTGATCTGGAAGGATTAACAGCGAGTACGAATAAAAGAGAAGCTCCTTACAAGGCATTTATGATTGATTTGGAAGGATTGATATCGAGTACGAATCAAAGGGAAGCTCCTTAGAAGGGATTGATTTGGAAGGATTTACAGCGAGTACGAATCAAAGAGAAGCTCCAAAAAGGCATTTAGGATTGATCTGGAAGGATTTACAGCGAGTACGAATCAAAGGGAAACTCCTTAGAATGGCATTCACGATTGATCTGGAAGGATTAATAGCGAGTCCGAATAAAAGAGAAGCTCCTTGCAAGGCATTTATGATTGATTTGGAAGGATTAACATCGACTACGAATCAAAGGGAGGCTCCTTAGAAGGCATTCATGATTGGTCTGGAAGGGTTAAAACGCTCCACGTGCAATTGCAGCAACAAAACAAAGTCACCGCGACAAAAGTGCCCGACGTTGAAAGCCTTTTAGGAACTTCACCCCGAAAAACGTTTTGCTACTTCGTCGCCTTTTCCGACGCATTTGCCGCACAAGTTGTAGAAATTTTGTTGTTAGCTTCGAAACATGCGGCATTTTACTTATTTATTCATAGTCTCTTAATTCCTGGCCCATTTTAATTAGCAATTCCGTTTCTGAGTTCAGATTCAAAGTGAAAACGAAAAACTTTTGCAATCCCCTTTGGCGCACTGGTCGAGTGCTCCGCCTTCTTAAAACTAGGCAGCTCTCCCAGATAAGCCAGATTGCACTGCAGGTTAGCTCGTCTACGGCATCGGGAGTCAAATTTCACAGGCGTGGGCTTTCATCTAGGGCAGGTTGTTTAATAAATCGGTTCGCTTCCAATCGCATTGAAGGAAAAACGAAGGAAAATCTCCTCAACTCACTGCTCGCTTCTGTTTTTCAAACACCAGCCTAATGGCTCTTCTGATCTTCTGACTAAACTTTGCCAAAAAATCTAGCAAAAGTGTTAAGAAAGTATGTGTCGCCGAAAAAAGATTTTGAAATGCATGAGTTACCATTACTTACACTGTGTAAGGTTTATGCCTTTTGTTCGCCAAGCGAGTGTGTTAATTAGTTAACATTTTTCTTTTGCCGGAGATGGGGTTTTCGCGAATGTTACTGGATGGAGGCTGGATTTGCTCAAGATGCATGCATGGAAGGAAGCGGAGGATTTCTGTTAGAACAATGCGAATCGAAAACTGTCATGGAGAAATCAACATGGAGAAATCAACATTTCGCTGTTTATTAGGTGAATGCTGGAACACATGTGAAACATATTCCTTGTATCTTCAGATCGAATAAGATGTGAGTGAGGCCACGAGGATGTCAGCAAGAAAGAAGTCATGTCAGAACGAATACTATAACGCCATCATAGCAAGCTTCGCGCGCAAATCAAACTGAATCCAGAATTGGATTGGTATTCGTTTTGGCGCATCGCGCCCTCTGTTCGGTATTTGGATGTTGTTCCACAAGGCCCGCCTTCCGGGATTGTCTCAAATTGTGTATAGTGGCGGCGGAATTAATGTCCACATGCATGTATTTTTCCCATTAAACGGTTGCCTTCGAAACGCTTTTCTTCCTTTTTATTCATATGCAGGCGGTAGAAATTAAAGTGTCAGATTGCAACAAAGCGTCCTCGAGGTGTCAGATTTTGATCTCGGTTTCGACAGAGGATCCCCAAATTCTGCAGCATAGAGTTTTTGCCGAAATCTGAACGTAGACAATTTTTTACATGTATGAATGCATTAATTCTGCCGCCGCTCTACATGTATGTGCAAGCATATAATGTGAAGCAAAAACGCCCTCAGATCACATCTTGGCCTCGCCTGCTTCAGGACTTTCATCCACGTCACGGACGATCTTTCGGGAGTTGAGCCACAGCTGAATTCACACTCGCAGGAAATCCTTTTTCCTCCATATTCACATCATGCGATCATAAATATATGTATGCAGCATGATCTCTTATACAGTTCGCACGTTGGTTCAAATTGGTATGGAGGTGTTATTTGCCCCTTATCAGGTGAACGAAGTGTCAGCAGCATTGCGTCTCGTCAAACTTGCCACGCGAACACAACATAAAATTATAATGAATGGTATCATTCCAAACACCACTTCGGAGGATCTTCCAGTTACAACTTGGTCAACGCATAGCTCTGTACGTTTCGGTGCTGGGATCATTGCGATTATAATGTCCCACTTAATTCTGACTGATTGGATGAATCGGTGCTGGCATATGGTTATGCTTTCAAAGAACTTGATTTGGTTTCATGCTTGCTCGGTTTACCGATGCTCGGATTCGTATTTATGCACACGCTTGGATCTACAGGTTGTTGCAGAAAACATAACTCGGAATAACGAGGGTAATGAGTTGTGACTCTAATATTTTTTGAGGGTGCCTGTACAGACGCGCTTGGGAACTCTCAGATCATTGATCGGAGATTTTCTGCGAGTTCATAGAAGATTTTGCTTCAGATCGGCAGCCTTAAAACAGGCACGGCTCTGAAAGACCGCACGTCGACTAACTCGACTTCTTCGAAGTCTATTATGGCTGAAATGCCTTTAAAAAGCATGTCTATCAGCCGTATTCCCCATTGTAAACTCACCTTCAGGTTCAACAAAATAGCCGACGCAATGGTAATTTGCGTTGGGAAAATCTCATTTCTATGCAAAAATATCATTACATTGTTGCAAAAGATGCATCCGTCTGTTGAGTTGTTTCTGGGGGGGGGGGAGGTTCAAATCTGAGGGTATGTCGCATTGGGGAACACAGCCGTGTATGTTGTGGCCGCAACAACTGCGCTTTTTATCACTTCCATCGACAAGGCAATTACATCCGAAATGGCATGGAGGGCTTTTTATGGCTGTTAATTTTTGCCTAATCGTGAAATCGAGGATGTAACGCATCGTCCTCTTTCTTTCGGAACATTATTTTGCAACGCCTTGTTCTTCCAGCACCAGGATACTTGGATCTTCTCCGTTATGGGCATGAATACACGGAATACATCCGTGGAACCCCTTTTTCCGCACCGATATGGGAATCGAATTTAGATTTGGAATGTGAATGTTTTTCCTTTTTTTGCCTGATTTGGCAAATGTAGGAATAATACACTAAAATAAAATGGGATCAACATTGTGCAGCATCGGCGATATTTATCGGGGAGGTGGGCGGGTGGCGAGGTGGTGGGCAGGGGTGGAACGGGTGGTCGCTGCCTGCATAAGGGAGCAACAGATACGATGGCAAATATGCTGGTGGCTGGTTGGAATTTGAAGATGTCGTTCTGCGTAATGCAACACGATAGAATAATCCTAGCGAAGTGCAGTGTAAGGGGCAAATAAAATAAAATAAAATAAAATAAGCCGGGTGAAAAAATTAGATGTCACATATGTCTGCGGAGGAACGTTGGTTATACTCACGTAGAATCTTGTACAGTCAGAATAAAAATAAAGCGGTCATGGGTCATCTGCCGCTGTTCGTCACTGCAGTGCCAAAAACGAGCACTTTAAACTAACTGTTGAACTCTGCGCGAACTTTCGTTGACGAACATGCCCGAAGGTTCTCAAGCAAAAGGTTTTGCTAGTTGAAGAAGGGGAGATATCTTCATTTTTATGATACTCATGTCTTTTTTGGGAACTTATATACGTCGGAGAATCTATGGATTGAACGAGATATTACCACGTGTCGTTGGTTGCAATTGTGCCCTTATTGGTCATTGCCCTCCTGAAATCTAACAACACAGACAAGAGGTCCTAAACCGTCAAATTTGAAAAGGCAAATTGTGATTACGTGTATTAGACAGTTGTGACTTAAAGAGAACATTTCACAGTCCTGTCAACGCTTTTTCAAAGGAAATTTAGCAAACTTTGCTTGCCCTTGACTGTACACCGACATGTTGCTTGAAGTTCAGGCACGAACCCCAAAACAAATCCGATTTTATTTGGTTTGCCCCAAAAGAAAGGAAGTCAAATATTTGTATGTATTGTAATGATGATCTTATTATGAGATACGAGTGGTGCACAGGAAACATACCTACGTTGCATCGACAAAGCCCAGGACAAAGAAATGAACATTTTCATTTGGGATTGGGATGAAATGAAGTGATTCGAAGGACAAGGCAGGAATCAGAAAGACATTGGTTCACAAACGGCCATATTCCCGCTTCCAACTCACCGTCAGGTTCAGATCAATAGCTAATGCAATGGATAGAGTTCTGTTGCAAAATTTTATTTCTACGCACAACACTTATTCCTTTTCCATTATTGCGAAAGATGCATGCGTGTCTGATGTTTTGTCCATTTGGTTGAATCTGAGGGTGAGTTGCATTTGGGAATAAGACGGAAAGAGTTCATCTCAACAGAACCAGAGTTGCCGTCAGAATGGTCACATTTTTGCTTTATTAAATTGCATCAATATTTTTTTTAACTAATTGCATTGATCATTGTCTTTTTATCTCATGCTCGAGACGTTTTGCTCCTGGCAAACAAACGGCGATGCAATTGGTACGATAAAGATAAATGCGTGTTGCATACGTCACGAATTAGTTTGGGGCAACTCTGAAAATCGACGCGAACAAAAACAAATGGCGCTGCAGTTTATTGTCTTTTTGTCCCATGCTCGAGACGTTTTGCCCCTGGCAAACAAACGGCGCTGCAATTGGTACGATAAAGATAAATGCGTGTTGCATACGTCACGAATTAGTTTGGGGCAACTCTGAAAATCGACGCGAACAAAAACAAATGGCGCTGCAGTTTATTGTCTTTTTGTCAGATGCTGGAGACGTTTTGCCCCTGGCAAACAAACGTACGATAAAGATAAATGCATGTTGCATATGTCGCGAATTAGTTAGGGGCTGCTCTGAAAATCGACGCGGACAAAAGCAAATAGCGCTGCAGTTTATTGTCTTTTTGTCCCATGCTCGAGACGTTTTGCCCCTGGCAAACAAACGGCGCTGCAATTGGTACGATAAAGATAAATGCGTGTTGCATATGTCGTGAATTTGTTTGGGGCAACTCTGAAAATCGACGCGAACAAAAACAAATGGCGCTGCAGTTTATTGTCTTTTTGTCAGATGCAGGAGACATTTTGCCCCTGGCAAACAAACGTACGATAAAGATAAATGCATGTTGCATATGTCGCGAATTAGTTTGGGGCTGCTCTGAAAATCGACGCGGACAAAAGCAAATTGCGCTGCAGTTTATTGTATTTTGTCCCATGCTCGAGACGTTTTGCTCCTGGCAAACAAACGGCGCTGCAATTGGTACGATAAAGATAAATGCGTGTTGCATATGTCGTGAATTTGTTTGGGGCAACTCTGAAAATCGACGCGAACAAAAACAAATGGCGCTGCAGTTTATTGTCTTTTTGTCAGATGCTGGAGACGTTTTGCCCCTGGCAAACAAACGTACGATAAAGATAAATGCATGTTGCATATGTCGCGAATTAGTTAGGGGCTGCTCTGAAAATCGACGCGGACAAAAGCAAATTGCGCTGCAGTTTATTGTATTTTGTCCCATGCTCGAGACGTTTTGCTCCTGGCAAACAAACGGTGCTGCAATTGGTATGATAAAGATAAATGCGTGTTGCATATGTCGTGAATTTGTTTGGGGCAACTCTGAAAATCGACGCGGACAAAAACAAATGGCGCTGCAGTTTACTGTCTTTTTGTCAGATGCCAGAGACGTTTTGCCTCTGGCAAACAAACGGCGCTGCAATTGGTACGATAAAGATAAATGCGTGTTGCATACGTCACGAATTAGTTTGGGGCAACTCTGAAAGTCGACGCGAACAAAAACAAATGGCGCTGCAGTTTATTGTCTTTTTGTCAGATGCTGGAGATGTTTTGCCCCTGGCAAACAAACGTGCGATAAAGATAAATGCGTGTTGCATATGTCGCGAATTGGTTAAGGGCAACTCTCAAAATCGACGCGGACAAAAACAAAGAGCGCTGCAGTTTATTGTATTTTTGTCCCATGCTCGAGACGTTTTGCCCCTGGCAAACAAACGGCGCTGCAATTGGTACGATAAAGATAAATGCGTGTTGCATATGTCGCGAATTAGTTAGGGGCAACTCTGAAAATCGACGCGGACAAAAACAAATGGCGCTGCAGTTTATTGTCTTTTTGTCAGATGCTGGAGACGTTTTGCCCCTGGCAAACAAACGTACGATAAAGATAAATGCGTGTTGCATACGTCGCGAATTAGTTAGGGGCTACTCTGAAAATCGACGCGAACAAAAACAAATAGCGCTGCAGTTTATTGTCTTTTTGCCCCATGCTCCGGACGTTTTGCCCCTGGCAAACAAACGGCGCTGCAATTGGTACGATAAATATAAATGCGTGTTGCATATGTCGCGAATTAGTTAGGGGCTACTCTGAAAAACGACGCGGACAAAAACAAATGGCGCTGCAGTTTACTGTCTTTTTGTCAGATGCCAGAGACGTTTTGCCCCTGGCAAACAAAAGGCGCTGCAATTGGTACGATAAAGATAAATGCGTGTTGCATACGTCACGAATTAGTTTGGGGCAACTCTGAAAGTCGACGCGAACAAAAACAAATGGCGCTGCAGTTTATTGTCTTTTTGTCAGATGCTGGAGATGTTTTGCCCCTGGCAAACAAACGTGCGATAAAGATAAATGCGTGTTGCATATGTCGCGAATTGGTTAAGGGTAACTCTGAAAATCGACGCGGACAAAAACAAATAGCGCTGCAGTTTATTGTATTTTTGTCCCATGCTCGAGACGTTTTGCCCCTGGCAAACAAACGGCGCTGCAATTGGTACGATAAAGATAAATGCGTGTTGCACATGGCGCGAATTAGTTAGGGGCAATTCTGAAAATCGACGCGGACAAAAACAAATAGCGCTGCAGTTTATTGTATTTTTGTCCCATGCTCGAGACGTTTTGCCCCTGGCAAACAAACGGCGCTGCAATTGGTACGATAAAGATAAACGCGTGTTGCATATGTCGCGAATTAGTTAGGGGCAACTTTGAAAATGGACGCGGACAAAAACACACAGCGCTGCAGTTGAGTGAACCGAGAATTGTGCACCATCGACGCATTCGGCATTGGTCATTTTCAGAATAGATAGCGCAGATTTTGACCACCATACGAAAAAGAATATGTGGTCAAAGACTTTTGTGTACGATTTGCAGCACCAATGGCGGCACGAATTATCGAGTGGGGTCCAGAACAACTTTTCCGAATGTCATTACCCCCTCTCTCTATCGCCTGATTTCTGAATTGGTTCATTGATCTACAGAGCTTGCTGTTTGCGAAATGAGATGTCATGGGTGTGTTGAATTGCGACGTTTAGTGAAAACCAGCAGAATGGGAATAAATTCAACCCCGTGAATGACACGGAAGGAAACAATATCTTCACAGGATTTCGTTTAAAGAAATTGTAGATTGCCAAAAACCCCAAAACATGTGGCTCAATTTGGAGTATTTTAGAAATTTCAATAAGCCTCCCTTTTTCCAATGTAGTTACGGCACGCTTTTAACTACACTGCCTGCTCGAAATTGTTTTCCCAGCAGAGAGTTATTCAAAAGGGTCGAACCATGTGAGGTTTTTGAAAATTTTCAGGCACAAGAGCAATTTTAATCCCAATCTGTATCACTTTTGCGCATTTTACTTAAATGCATTTGATTTTGCATCTACACTCCTTATCAAAAGTCTTCGAACATAGGGTTCATAATAAATTCAGGCGCCATTTAGAATCACTGGCAGCCATGCGCCGCAAAACATCATTACACTCGTGTGAGACCTGAAGTTGCACCAAGCCTGTAGAAATTAGATGGCCCCTGAGTTAACCAGTACCTATTTTAAAATATCGCCTATGTTCGAGGACTTTTGATAAGCTCCGTATAACGAGGTTGGACGCTTCACATCTGTTGCAAAAAAAGTCGTAAAAGATTTGCAACCCGACACATTTGAAAGACCATGTACTTCGCAAACACAAACAAAACTAATCAGTTGTCACACAGATGAAATTTTATTTTTTTGTGGCGTTGCCTCGGTAACAATTCATTCTTTTGTTTTGTATTTTTGTATCGTTTCAAAAAACAAAGTGTCAATTGCATTGCGAAAACGCTAAACGAAAATCGAGAAATTTTATTCGGCGGATTTGAGTCACTCCAACTTTAGAAAATCCTTTTTAATTCAATTAATTTATTTTTTCATTTTTTTATTTTTTTCCTTATTTTATTTTGTGTACCTATCTGCCGGTTAATTTATATCCGTAAAAACGCTGCGTGCATGATGTGCCTTCAACCTCTGGCTAAATAGGGAGACTAGATAGCTACAATATTTTGGACTGTATGAGATGGTGAGTAAAGGCGATTGAGGAGCTATGGCAGTCGCTCTGAGCGCGTGTAGTGGTCTTGCAAGGCAAAGGCCGACCTTCGTAATTGGCCTGCTCAACACGACCGTAAAAGATCGCGTAATCAAGTTCAGAATTGGCCTTTAGGAGCAACAGGACAATTCTCGCTGAAATTATGGCCGGAAATGTCCACATCAATAATCTGATCTTCCGCCGTTTTGATCCAACTTGGAACCTTTTCCAGGTAGGAATTTCAGCCGATGATAATTTAGTTCAGGCACGAACATGGCGAAATTGGACTCCAGGGGCACTACCGAACAGAAATTGAAACTAATCTTCATAAATGTCCGCAGCCGAGAGCGGGGAGAGGGCCGCGTGCCTCTAACAGCATCGGTCCCCCCGAACCCTATCCCCGGTGGCGTCGAAACTCCGAAATTTCTGGGGAATATTAAGGTCATTCGTTGAACTCTCGGATGTAGTAATTGGCAATGGGGAAAGCGCCTTATGCGGGGCGCAAAATGTCCCCCTCTGTTCCCGATCCAGACGCCTACGCACTGTCCTTTCCGATGCGTTGGTTTGCAAACGATGCTCGCTCATCCTTGAGGGACGGATGGTTGAAAGGTCCTATTTCCAATCGAGAGACCACACCAGCCTTCTTTTCTTCGCTTGGATTTGGACGCACCTGCAGCGTCAGGATGTTCCACGATCAAATGGTTTTCCAGGACAGATGCTTTTCTAACTGTATTTCGCCCTAACGGGCAATTCGCCCTCATTATGTTGTGCATAGAAATTTTCGCAGCAAAAATCAAGAATTGGCCATTGAGTTTTAGCTTTAAGTGCGTTTGACAATTATTGGGAATGCCGCCGAGACAATTGAATCGATTTTTGGAAAAAGGGCACAATTCTATTCATATCATGTGGTTGTGGGATGATGGGAAAAACTTTGCCATTTTCCATGGAATGATGCCTATACGTGCTCGTATGTACCAACCGCATTGTACACCTCTTGGCTCTTTTGTCACAGAAAGGTGAATGGAATGCACCAAACAATGCCGATGCAAATTGCAACAAGACTGCATGACCCCGAGACAGCCAAAAAATGGAATTGTGCCCTTTTTCCAAAAATCGATTCAATTTTCTCCTCGTTAATGCGTTTTTCTGAGGCCCAAAGAGAGACGCCTGCACAGACCAGATACTAGCACAGTCCCCCATGCACATATTTTCTTTATGATCAGGACTGGTCTGGTCGGGCAATTTTTAGGAAGTCGAAAAATGTGACCTGCGGCCTCAGTCTCGGTTCCACCCATCAGAAAGCCTGATTGGTCAAATGTCAACAGTATGCTCTCCGCCAGGATGCGACAAATTTCCAGAGTTTGCGAAACAACATTGTCGTGCTACCACCCGCCATTGCATTACGTCTCTGCCCTTAAAGCTGCTGCTGTTTTGCTTTCAGTCTGCAGTATTTGAGACATCACGAACCAGCACACCAATGTCCTGTCATAGCATAAATCATTTTTCTATTGACATTGACCTGGCATGTTCTGGTTTAGTTTACTGAGACTGAGGCCTCAGTCAACTGAACCAGAATACCCCTGAGATCTGAACACCAAGGAAATCTGTGTATGGAGGAAAGGTCAACTTTGTGGTATTGGAAGGAGTTGGAACGTCAACTTTGTGGAATTTGGAAAAGTTGGAAGGCCAACTTTGTGGAATAGGAAGGAGTTGAAAGGCCAACTTTGTGGAATTAAAAGGAGTTGTAAGGAGTGTGAAGACCAAAGTTGAATTAGAAAGAGTTGGAAGGCCAACTTTGTGGAAATGGAAGGAGTTGGAAGGCCAACTTTGTGGAATTGGAAGGAGTTGAAAGGCCAACTCTATGGAATTTGAAGGAGTTTGAAGACCAAAGTGGAATTGGAAGGAGTTATGAGGCCAACTTTGTGGAATTGGACGGAGTTGATGAAAGGCCAACTTTGTGGAAATAAAAGGAGTTGGAAGACCAAATTTGTGCAATTCGGAAGACTTGGAAGGCCAACTTTGTGAAATTGGAAGGACTTGAAAGACCAACTCTGTGGAATTTGAAAGAGTTTGAAGACCAAAGTGGAATTGGAAGGAGTTGGAAAGCCAACTTTGCAAAATTGGAAGGAGCTGGAAGGCCAACTTTGTGGAATCAGAAGAGTTGGAAAGCCGACTTTGTGGAATTGGAAGGAGTCGGAAGGCCAACTCTGTTCTTGTTCATGTGCAAAAAGCATGATCAGTAGTTTGGTTCTTCTAATTACCTCTTTGGGATATTCTACTGCAAGCGGAAAGCAGGGGTGATCAAATTAGTGCTGTGTTTCAAATAGACACTAGAAATAGTGAAAGTTTTAGAAAGTTAGTTTGTTTCACATCTGTATTGTTTGTTCTTCCCAAATATTTGTTTCACACAGGCGGCATCTCAAGTGGAGGGGGCCAGTGGGGGATGGGAAGGAAGGAAGCATGCAGGAGGCTCAACACTGTCTTAATGATAATGGCTGTTTTCTTTCGCAGTGTGTTCTCGATATGGCACCCACCACCCCATCTCGCAGTTTGGGAGGGAGAGGATGAAAACGATTAGGAACATAAAGCCATTACGAGATGCTGTTGCCAGCGCCTCAATCCTTCAGCAAAAGAAGAAGCTTCGCCATAATAGCTTTAGTTTTGCAGTTAATGGATTATTGTATTTTCTTTTTCGCAGTGTGGAGTTTGTTTAGAGTGCCTCAAGCGAGGTATTATTAGAGCTGTGTGCACGTGGCGTTTTTTGATGCGTTGAAGCACTTGCAGCATGCGTATTCGTTCGCCAAGAAGCTTAGCTCATCACAGAATGTGAATTTGGGTCCGCAATAAGTGCGTCGACAGTTCAAATAAAAACTCTGGTATTGATGGTGGCTTCGTGAAAAGTCCAAAGGAGCCGCGGAATTTTATAAATGGGAGTGACTTGTCTCCATTTGTCGTTAAGGGTGACGGCATTCACACCGCATACAATGAACCTTCGCAGAAAAGGGATGCTGCACAATACAATTGGCCGTACCTATTCCTTACGGAAGAATGGATGAAGGCCACCTGGAGCGTCGAGGATGGAATGGACTCCTGAGAAAAATAAAAATATATCGGCCGAAAAAATTTGCAGACCCAACGCATATTTTTGAAGCATCTAAATCGATGCTTCAAGAGGAGACTCGTCAAGCGGAAGGTTGGCGCTTGCTTCACGGAAGCGGAAACTGCAAGTATTTACGCAGCAATATCCAGCACGTGTGTTAAGGTCCTTAAGTCGCATCAGCAGCTGGGGTTTTTGCAGATGAGACCTCGTCTCTTGCTGAAGGCAGCCAAGCAAACACCAGGCGATATGCGTAATGTGTTTTAAACTACCGACGCCGCAGTCCTTCTAGCCCATCTTCCAGACACCAGCACAGGTACGTAATTTTAACTGGCTGCAAAGTTTGACCTCGAGCCTTCTTTAGTGCCAAAATAACCATGTTCGCGGAACAAAACACATTTGCAAGGGGTCTGAGGAAGCATCTTGGTCACCATCCTTTTAAATTTTGCTTTTTCGGAGAGCCAAATGGCCTTCAGGTTTGGCTATTTAGCATAAGAAGGAACTGGAAGAAGCATCAGCTTCATCCTTATGACGTCACACGGAGACATTGCATCCACCTTTGAATGAGAGGGCAATCCAATCTCGCGTTATATGTGTAAAGACCAATAATTACGATGGCGCTAAGGTAAAACAAAAAGGTTGCTTCAGAAGACCACTATGGGAAAAGGCGGGATGATCACTGCCGCCGCCAACGCTTGTCCGCCACTGACGTCATTTTGTAGCAGCCAATCGGAACGTGACACGTGAACGAAAGCCGCCATTTATAGGATTCCTAAACGCGATGGCGTGTTTCCTTGGTTTTTAAAATGCAATGAATTGTTTTTCGTGATTGACTTCCTTTTCTTAAAATGACGAAATACGAATGTGGAACAGAGAAATCTCTTTCAGGTTCTGTTCAATGGCAGCGCACTTCCGTTTTGGCACTCAGCAAAGTATTTCATTCGAAACTCATTGTTGATCATTTTTTCATCTGAACACCGCATTACACCCAATAATTAATGTCGCAAAGTCACTTGCCTGCAATTGGGGTTCGTTCGAAAATGTATCCGGCTCACAATCGATCAATCAATTCGCTTTAATTTGCTTAATTCTTATTGCAAATAGATATAACAACGCGGAAAGAAGGACCAATTTAACGATTCTGAAAAATCTGCACATGGCAAAAGGCAAAACAAAATGATCTAAACATTACCTGAGTGGCTGGCTAATTTTCGATCAAGTGATGAGAGATTACCCGCTTACTTACAAGGATTTGGGATTCAAAAATTGACAGAGTTCAACTAAGGAGACCTAAATGGAAGAGCATAAAATAACTTGAGGGCCCGGAAAAAGAAAGAGAAAAGATCGAATTTGTTTATTGGAAGCATTTGAAGTGTGCGTCTTTCATGATAATATGGCGAGAAAAACGTTGGGGAACGTGATTTGAACCTGGAAAAGTTGTACTCCTTTGCGGACCGATCAAAAAATCTCAGCAGGTCATTCGTGTTTTGAGAAATTTGTTCATGCGCGTTAAACAAGTTTTATTTCGCAAAATGCGTTATTCTTGACACTGCGAATGATACATTGTTTCCATATTGTGAGCCTGTCATAGTGTGAGGGATGTCAAACAGCCTGGTTGAAAAAAAGATGAATATGTTTAATTGGTGATGAGTTTGGTCGCGCTGCCGCAGGTGAAGAACTGCAAATTACTCGCAGGTTGATTATTTCCGATGAAATCCGAAGTTTATTCTGAAGTTTATTCGCCGCCGACTGAACACATGCCTGACACGTAGAACGAGTGCATTTTTATAGACACGATAAAAAAGGCCAAAAACCCCAGTTAATTCCGCTGCCAAGCAATTAACATTGTCAAGGAATGGCAAAACGTTGTTTCTTGGAATTGCAAACTTTTGATGCCAACAAATTCAAGATTTCAAAATGGTGTTGGTCGGTTTCGGAGGCTAAAAACGATTTCTGCCAGATTTGCTTGACATGAAAGCATCAAAATCTCTTTTGCAGCTCAATTTTGTCACTTGGTTGTTTTGAACGATTTTTTGCCATCTGCATGTGTGTGCGGATATCTCATCGACAGCCAAATTCGTTTCTGTAGCTTTTGGCCCGACGAAGAAAAAAGTTTGCAACTCCCTGAACAAAGGAGGGTCCATCCTTAAAAGAACTGATCGGAACAACACGAATGGCCCAATGCTTTTCAAGACCATCAGCCAAGCGTTTGGATTCTACTGACCGCAATGACCATCTTTCTTGGTTTCTTCTCAGTGTTGGCAGTGCCAAAAGCCGAGAATCTCAGCCTTGATTTGCACTTGTTATAGTTTCCTGTGGAACGACCTGATGGTGAAACGGCGCACTATAACTGATGCGGATGAGAAACAGTTACGGGGCTATTATAGCTTCATATGCTAGAGTACAGTGTGGTTCACAAGTCCCGCGACAAACCTAATCAACTGCAAAAATTCTTGTGCAAATGAGAATTTGCCAATGAAGAGAGATTCGTGATAAGCGCATTTTGAATGCATGTGCAATGCAAACAGTAAGGGCAAAGATCACATCCTCAGCCCCAAACACAGGAAGTGCACATAATGCAAAGCAAGTATGGGACTTAACAGGACATTTTCAAGCACACAGTATGTGTTATCTTTCTTTATTTTATGGCCAAGTTGAGTTTGTTTTAATAGAAATCTGCCGTCATATCCGTGTGCACCGAATCATTCTCCCGTTAAACATAAAATATCATGGAGATCATTTTTTGGCCTTAAACGTACCCTGCCTCATACATATTAATCTGTCCATGCTGAGCTCCAAGCAGCGTTCTGCAGAAAAAAATCCACACAAAATAACTTACTTCACGTACGGAAAGCGACAGAAAAGAATCACTGGGTATAAAAATAAACGGTCTCTTTTCGTCCCAGTAGCCCTACCGGCTTTGCAACTATCTGCTGGTTCAGTGTTGTTATAACAGTTTATAAGAAGGACGTCGTTTTATAACTCCGGCTATTATCTGTTGACCGCTTTATTGTTTTCGTTAGATGAAGCAGTACAGGGTTCCACTGAAGCCTTCTTTCAAGAATAGCCTCAGCATTACTCGTGCATTCTGGAGAAAATACCTCAGGTTTTGATTTTGCGATGCAATTTTTTACACCTTCTTAATTTTGTCCTGCCAAATGGTGTTTTGGAAAACTCCCGAATGCGTTCGTTGGGAAACACACTGGAGCATCGCTTCCCCAACTGACGACGAGCATGCAAAAAGGGTGCGTGACACATTTCTTGCCCAAATCACTTCACTCAATTTCGATTCAATTCGATTCAATTTCAGTTGTTCTGAACTTGCTGGAAATTCATATTTGCGTGAGTTCAGAATTTCCTGGCATCTTAGAAACGCGGCTGTTCTATATTCGTGATATTTGCTGGCAGTTCAGAACAGCGAAAGTTTTAAATTTCCCGGCAGTTCAGACCTGCAGAAATTCTGAACGTCGTGGCAGTTCAGAATTTCGGAGGTCCTCAACTTCCTGACAGTTCAGACCAACGGTCGTTCTGAACTGCAGAAATTCTAAACTTCGTGGCAGTTCAGAATTTCGGAAGTCCTCAACTTCCTGACACTTCAGACCAACGGCCGTTCTGAACTGCAGAAATTCTGAACTTCATGGCAGTTCAGAATTTCGGAAGTCCTCAACTTCCTGACAGTTCAGACCAACGGCCGTTCTGAACTGCAGAAATTCTGAACTTCATGGCAGTTCAGAATTTCGGAAGTCCTCAACTTCCTGACAGTTCAGGTCAACGGCCGTTCTGAACTGCAGAGATTCTAAACTTCATGGCAGTTCAGAATTTCGGAAGTCCTCAACTTTCTGACAGTTCAGACCAACGGCCGTTCTGAACTGCAGAAATTCTGAACTTCATGGCAGTTCGGAATTTCGGAAGTCCTCAACTTCTTAACAGTTCAGACCAACGGCCGTTCTGAACTGCAGAAATTCTGAACTTCATGGCAGTTCAAAATTTCGGACGTCCTCAACTTCCTGACAGTTCAGACCAACGGCCGTTCTGAACTTTCTGGAGTTCAGAACTGCTGAACTTCAGGCAGTTCAGAGCAATGTGAAAAAACAAGCAAGCGCAAGGATGAAGTAAACAGGAACAGTACTGTCTCCGCTTCCTCTGACCCTGGTTCCGCTTTATCCTTCTTTGACGGCCTAATTTAAGCAATTATGGCGTAATTAAATCTAATTCCTTTAGAGACGTGAACATCCAATATCTATACCCTAGTACATCGCCGGTTTACTTCCTAATAACTCCTGTAAGACTTAACTTAAAAGAGTTAATTTTGATTTCCTAATTAGGTCTTTAGTTTGTTTGCTGGTATTTGTTTCTGTTTGTTTATTAGTTTGCTTCTGGTTTGTTTGTTTGTTTGCAATGGCGCTCTGATGTTGTTAGACTAAACCTGCGCGTTTATTCAATTGCCTCTTCGCATATACGGAATACATTAAGAGAGTCTGAGTTCGTAAACTCCGCATGACTCTACAGTTCTGTCCCGGTGGAATTTTAAGATTCTGTGAGAGAAGAGAATCTTCAAAGTTGAAATGAAGTACGATTAGCCTGAGGGTTAAGGAACAGGAAGAACAGAAAGAAAAAGAAAAGGTTCTCCTAAAGACACAGGGGTGTTGGCGAGATAGAGAGAGGGAAAGAGAAAGCACCTGCGAAAGGGTACCGCGGAATGGGAGACATGCATATGGAGGGAAAAATAGGCTGAGAGAGGGATATGGAGATGTAGCACTGGAGGTAACAGGTTAGGAGTAAGAAGATAGAGGTACACATGCATGTGGCAATGAACTGGGAGACTGATGGGTTAAAAGATGAACCAGAAAGGGAGAGGGGAGAGAGATGAGGGAGAATGTTTCGGAAAAGGAAAAACGGAGAGATACTGACAAAGGTATTATGGTGAGGTAGAGATGGACATAAGGGATAGGCAGAGGGAGATAATAGGTAGAGGGATATGTATAAGAACAGCTGCGGATAATGAAGATGGAGAGGGAAGGAGAGCGGTAGTGGAGGACATACGGGGTTAGGCAAAGGGACGTAGTGATGAGGAATGGGTATAGGGTTAGGTAAAAGGACAGATGAAGAGAGAGGTAGGTACTGGATAGGGATGTATTCTCGTAGATATGGGGAATAGGTTTAGATAGGGATGCGTTTGTTAAGGAGAGACCGGGATGGACAGAGAGAGGCGGAAGAAGAGGCTGTAAAGAAGCAATAGAAGTGCCAGAGATGGTAGGAGAAGTGGAGGGGAGTGACGTGGGACGAGAGAGGTGGCCATAATTTCACTACAAGTCGCATTGTTACCCCCTTGCTAAGCGTCCCTTCCCCTTGAAGGCAAGTTCATCACGACTGTGATTATCATCCCCAAAAAAGCGCAACAGGGATTAAAGTATTTTTCGTGATCAGAAAAACTACGCGATGCGTATAACTTTGCCATCCTTCTCTTTAATTTTATTTTTGCAAAATGCGACGGAAACTCGTGCTGAAGGTTGTTTGTTGATTCCTGAGGTCCCAGTTCTTACTGCGATGCCGTAATGGTGACCAATTTCTTGCAACTCCAATTTGAGTGGGGGGTCATCGGAAGGGGCGTGGGACCTGAATTGCAAGAATCTCCATTCATGCGATGCGGGTTGCTTCATTTTTTTATTATCTCCCATCCACTATAGGCTGAACACGTTCCAAAAATCCAGGGCATTTGTCAAACTTAAGCCTTTACATTTAGATACTACGGACATTTAGATTATCTATTTCTCGTTGTAACATATGGGTCTATATGGACCTGCAGGCCAAACAAACTGGACACTAAAAAGCTGTCCAGGGATTCAGCGACACCGGCCAAGGTATTAAACAGGGTCCTTCATAAGTATCGGGGCAACTTTTAGCAAATATTCTATGGAATACGACGTGTGATGTCAGGAAGCGTGCTGGGTCCAAAATACTCGTAACTTCAATACCATTTCCGCATTTGGTGACGTGCATAACCAGGTCTCTATCGCCCAAGAACAGTTACACCAGGAAATGTCCGCATGGCGTGCTCCCCAATCTGGTGTCTCGTGGGTAATGTGCGACTCTTCCCACGGAGATTTACTGACAGGTGTAGGTGGACTGCACACTGTATTTTGTTGACTTGATTTGCAGGTCACCCTGTGGACGAACGAAACGAAGAGAAATGCATGCAGGTTGCCTAAGCCTGACTTAAAATATTGCTCCCGTTATCGAAGTGGACAAAGAAGGACCAAGGACAATGCATCATTGCACTACTTTGCTAAATCGCCCTTGGGAAGGAGAAGTTTATTCTTGTTTGGACCCTAGTCGCCATTTTATATCTATTATCTAGACTAGAGTAGACCATTGCTTTTTTCTTTTTGAAACGAGGGATATACTCTTCTGTAATTTTCTAACTTGCAGAGCAATCAAACGCGGTGTTGTTTTTCTCGCAGAGAAATCTGCGATGCCTTGATGCCCGCGGCTTCTCGATCTGATATCCACTCATTCAAACTCGAGCTCGCTGGAATGGGGCATTGGCTGTGCATAGCCAATAGAAGATAATCAGACCATTTATGTACAGAGCGTGCAACCTTACAAGCATCATGCTCGTACGAATATATGGAGTTCATTCTTTTGGACGGACGATATGAGAATTGTGGATTTCGGGGATGGCCAGCTTGTGTTTCTGGCCGGTTTGCATTGTATGAGGATTATGCGAGTTTCATATTTGCAGAACACAACTATGGTATTCAGAAAGCATAAAATATTAAAAAAATCCAGTGGTAGGTATGATTCTTTCTCAACAGGAAAAAGCATATCTTTTTGACGGAAAAAAGATCACCTATATCGGGGTTAAACTTACGAGCAAACTTGACTGGTCTTCACACATAAAAATGCTTACTTTCAAAGCAAACAAGGCTTTGTATTTTGTAAGGAGAAATTGCAGGAAGTGTGAATTGAATTGTTTATAGTTAGGGGCTTGGCCCCGTTTCATATATGTGCAAAAACAGCAACTTATAATGCAAGATACAAAATAATTATTAGAAAGCACAAGAGAACCTCGTCATTCAAGACGCAACGAAAAAAACTTAAAACGACAGCAAGTAGGTATACCGGAGTGGAATTGAAATGCAGAGCTGTAAAAGCGAACATAACCGAATGGATGGAGCTCCCAAAGAATGCGTAAAGACGTGCTTTCAGCAGATTTATGGAAATTGGGGGTTTAAAAATTTTTGCGGGTAAGGAATTCCAGTCAGGAATCGTTCTGCGAAGAAAAGAAAATTTCTCCACATTAGTCCTGGGACATGAAAGAGTTCTTATTTTGTATTGGTGGTCATGCCACGAAATGAATGTAGGTCTCTGTGTGTCCGCCTAGAGAGTCCGCCTAGAGTGTCCGCCTAAAGTGTCCGCCTAAAGTGTCCGCCTAGAATAAGGGAGCCAGCTTACTTCAGTCTTGTGCGGCTTATCCTGGAATACGCCGTATCATCTTTTGGGACCCTTGGCGTGAATGCCAGATTTCTGCACTGGAAAAAATTCAGCGGAGGGCAGCACGCTTCGTGGTATTGGGTGACTATAGGCGCCATTGTATTGTCACTGCCATGCAAACTTCACTTGGTTGGGATTCTCTTCACTCGAGGAGGCGAGTGACTCGCCTGACCTGTCTGTTTCCGATCCTGGACAATATTGGTGGTTGTGGAAAATTTCTTGATTCTGAGGAGACCAACATTCTACTCTCGTGATCACGTTTACAAGCTCCGGTCTCAAACTTGCCAGAGAGACATTGGCAAGTTCTCGTTCTTGGGTGTGGAAGGTTCTCGTTCTTGTTCTATTCCGGGGTGGAATTCTCTTCAAAGGAGGGTCCTTGAACAGCCTTTGAGCATACCTCTCCTGCAGGGTAAGCTTCGTGATTTCTTATTATCAAAGCAATTCCGGAAATTTCACCTTTCATTAACCTGCTCATTCCACCGGGTGTCATATCTGATCCGACATTGTTGTAGGAGATGTGGTATTGCATAGCATCAGTTTATTGCCTTCTTGAGGCAATTGTTGGCTTGAGGATGTAATCTATCACGGTACCTTTACGTGCGTGTTCTTTTTTCCCGATATATCATTGCAAATATTTGTTAATGCTATACCAGTTTGATTTTGTTTCTTATGCGTGTTTTGTTGCCCTTTCCTGTGAGTGTCAACGTTTCATGTAAAAATTGAGGGAGGAAACTCCAAAATACAGAATTTCAATTCAAAAACCTTCGCGTTGCTGTGTCATAGACTTCTTTGGGTTAAGTTTTATGTGTGTTCTTGGATCTAGTAATTGTTATGGGTTGCTGTCGGCGATGCAGTCGTTGCGCCCAGATCATGGGTTATGGAATACGTGGGCTGTACCAGAATTAATGGAAGTTGCATCCTCAAATTCCTTGGGAAGAACTTTATTCAACTTCACATCCTAAAATCACTAGAGGCATTCTTCCTTGACATCGATGCAAATTTCCACCCTTCTCATGCAATTATCAGATGTTCCACGTTGTTCCAAAGTGGGCTCTTTTTTGCCTCTGAATTTGTGCTTTTGGCCAGGGTCGGACAGAGGAAAATTGCAGTCCTGACATTGCCCATTGGAATTTTGTAAAAAGGCGAGAGTTGTACAAGCCGAGGTCAGGTGTCCCTGTGAATGTTTTTTGAGAACCATCTTTCTCTTCTGCAGGGTATCCCAAAATTTCTGGATTTTATGATGGCAATATTTTCATTTGGGTCTTTTTTCATTGATTCTGCGAGCCGACTGAGCCATTCTGGTACAGAATTTAGAAAAAGCCTTTTAACAGAGAATGCTTCAGATCAAGCCAGCAGACAGAAGGATGTTTGGGGCTGAATCAGGTGCAGTTGTTCTGTCGTCATCTTCCACTGCCTCTGTGCACCACCCATTTTTCGCTCGTTCACAACCTTACTTGTAGCTTGTGAGTTGAGGGTCATTTTTGATCCACACTGTAGCACAGGAAAATTGTTGAATTCTTCAAACACCTGTGGAAAATGAGCGACACTGGCCACCATATACTGCCTCCAAAATGGCAGGATTTAGAGTTGCAAAATCTTCGAGATCTATGCCATTGAATTGTTTGAATTGTTTTTCCACCTTTGAAAAATCCTTGTTTTTTGTTCAGAGTACAAAACACACTTAATTCAAGCCTCCCTGTACTGAGTATCAGAAGGCTGATAAAGTTGGCCTTTGGCACAAATGTCCACCATAGATGCAAAGACAGTATTGAAGCAAAACAAAATTTGCCAAAATCTCTTGCAGATTACCAAGACAATGAGCCAACTTCCATTAATTCTGGTACAACCTACGTACTGTCTTTTCATGAGTGGCGGCGTCCGCTTCACGGTTGAGTGTATTTGAATGTGATCTCTTGTGACCATGCGCACCTGCCTAAAAGACCCTCCTCCATTCGAAGATACAAAGTGAGAATCCCATGAAATGTGCTAAGAAGGAAGCCTAATGATAACCCGATACAAACATATCGATTGCGCACAGAAATCAAAGTCCCTATACCTGTTTGTTTGGAAGAGTGTGAACCATCTCTCCATTTTTACAGACCATCCCCGAGTCGGCTTTACAAAATCTTTTTCATAGCTCCATTAACTGATTGTTGCACAGCTGCATATAGATTGCAGTAATGAGTTTTGTGAATTTATTTTTATCATCCATGGCGGGGGGAGGAAGAGTAAGACTACCCACAAGTCTGTCTGGTGTTTAATGGAAAGCCCACAGTCTGAAAGGGGTCAGATGGGAGACCTTCAGTCTGCATGGGGTCAGAATCAGATGGGGTCAGATGGGAGGCCGTCAGTCTCTATGGAGCAAGATGGAGGAAAAGAATGCAGGCATCTTTACAAGTTTTCCTTGGGTTCTCAGGCCTGTAGCACGACTTAAATTGTACCGGATCCTTAAAGCTCCCAGAGCGGATCGATCTGGCCAGCTGCCATTTTCCCTGGGAGGTGGAAGCCCTTGCAATTGAGATCCATTACAGAATGTCTTTTCTTTTTGTTACGTCATATGACAATGATGCCAGATTGATCACTGAAAAATTTTGTCCGAGGCAAATTCAATTTTCATGACTTTCAGGGAGTTGTAGATGGAGCAGAATCTTTGGAATGGGCAAAACTCGACTTCTTGGAAACGAAGGAAAGTTGCAAGGTTGGAAGGCAGATTTTTTCCAAACAAACCCATCTGAAACCTACCAGAAATAGATATAGAAAATTGGCAATTTTAATCTGGATAAGCCTCCAGGACCTGGGATGCTGGAGAGGATTTCAGCTTCGCTATCTCCCCAGCATTGGCACCAAATCCTAGGTGAAGGGGGCGCACACGTCCCCAAAAATGTGAAAGTTAGAAGTTGCCGAGACATTTCCAAAAATTTAAACTTGAAACAGATTTCATTGTCTCCTGTGTGAGGCTTAGGACAACGCCCTGTGGTCGCTATTCCTTTTTATCTTTGGAAAATCCTGCACAACCTGTAAAACAGGTATGTACAACAGGGAAGTGGAACTGCGACGTGGTGGTGGTGTCCTGAATGAAGCTAGGCTCTCTGAAAATGTCAAATAAATCATGTGTAATTAGATGCCATCTGGGTGCCGCAGCGGAAGCATAGCTGGAAAACCGGACTTTTAAACTGTTCCAGACAGAACAGCGAGAAGAAATGACTGGCTAAACGGGATGAGAGTCGCTTCAGTTTTTCGTGGCAATTTCGGAAAATTTATTTATTTCTGACAATTTGAGGCAGCCTGAGCCACAGCGGGCTTTTATACACAGTGAAGGAGGGAGGAAAACTGGATTTTAACTGAGAGAGACTTCTATATCCGACAAAGGCAGGCCATCCTTGGACAGTTAGAGCTAGCCATTGGTGTACAAAACGAGGGCTTCAAGGGAATAGCATCCACATCCGGCCTGCAGGCCCAAAGAAGGTAAGCTAAGCGCACTTTGAAGGGGTTTATCGGAGTGCTATATCCCACGATGCGGGTGAACTAAGGGAGAGATACTCGTATCACGGACGGAGATGGGTGGGTATAGGAAGAATCTCATTTTGGAAGGCATTGGTGGGAGGAAGTTTACTAATTTCTTAAATTAAATACGTGCTTTATTATGTCCTCCTTTTAATCCTGCAGGCGAATCGCGCTCGCCGTGTAGTGACCATTTACGTCCGGATGTTTAAGTGGACACAGCTTTCGACCCTTCTGGCGGTTTTCTGATGATAATGAAATACGGGAATATACCACGCACAGCAAGCTTGTTTCCAATAAATATTGTAGTTTAAAGAGATCTAACGAGAATTGGCAGTAGTGAAGAATGCGAAAATTATAGCAGAGCTGAAGATGAATTGACGTTTAAGGGAGTTGTAGTTCGAAGAATGGGATGAGTTGATGTAGAGTATGAATTGTTGATAGACTGATAAAGAATGGGCACAGAATACAAGATCTTGTGAGAAAAGGGCACATGTACATCAACAATGCTATTTTCCGTATTTCCCGTATTTTCGAATCCCGTATTTTCGCACGGTCAGCTTTACGTGGCTTTTTCTAGAGCAAGACATAAGACGCAGATAAAGGTAAAGATAAATCAAACCACCCGTCATGGAATTACACCAACGGACTCTGGAAGTGCTTTTACAGTCAACTACGTCTGCAGAGAAGTGCTGGAGTAACCACCTTAAAACCAGATGAAATAAGAAAACCACCAAAAAACCAGAACATTATCCAAACAGGATAAGCGCAAGACAGAACACAGAGATTGGAGAAGAATACGAATATGGAGAAGGGGACAGAACCATGGAGAGCTGCATTTGGAGGGAAGACAGAAGAAAGAACATGAATAAGACTGCGAATACGGAAAATTAATCAGGAACAATTTTATCGACCTTTTTTAAACAGATATATGTTCGGGGTGATATTCCTGATGATTGGAAGTGTGCCTCACTTAAGCATATCCCCAAGAAAGACAACGCTCAAAACCGTGTTCAGGGTTACCGCCCAATATCTTTGCCCTGCTTGTGCTCCAAATTGTTTGAACGCCTTCTGAGCTGCTATATTTTGACTTTTCTGGATGACATAAATGTTTCCACCCGAATCAGTTTGGATTCCGCTGAAATCGCTCCTGCGAATCACAGCTGGTTCTATTTATCGATGACCTCTCTCGCTCACTCAATAGCGCAATTCCTATCCATGCAATATTCCTTGACCTGGAAAAAGCTTTTGACCTTGTTCCCCACGAAAAATTGATTGAGAAATTAAATTTCTGCAACTTTCCTGGTCATCTGTGTAAAGTTATCTCCTCGTTCTTAACCAACCGAATGCAACAGGTTCAAGTGGAAGGTTGTTTTTCGCCCCTTGCCAAAGTCACGTCCGGACTTCCCCAGGGCAGTGTAATTGGTCCTCTCCTCTTTCTAGTTTATATCAACGATGTTAGTGATGGCATTAGCTCCCATATTCGGCTGTTTGCCGATGACATTGTTCTTTATAGAGGTGTCTCAAGTGCTGACGATCATGCGGCGCTGGCATCTGATTTGCAGTTGATTGTTAATTGGTGCGGTAGATCTGGCATGAAAATTACAAGTAGCGAGAAGTCTAAGATTGTCCCATTTGGTGTCAAAACCGTCACAGTACCTTGTCACTACTCAATACTCCATGACCGTCTGGAAGCGGTTCCTCATGTTAAATATTTAGGAGTTACGATTTGCAAAGACCTATCCTGGAGTAGGCACATCCAGCAAACGGCCAAAAAAGCCTTAAAAACTTGTAATTATATTTTCCGGAATTTAAAATTTGAGCCCATACCTCTGAAAAAAGCCGCATATATTTCTGTTGTTTTACCATCCCTTGAATATGCTTGTGCAGTGTGGAATCCGGCGAAAAAATGCGATATTAAAGCATTGGAAAGCGTCCAAAGAAGAGCAGTCAGAGCAATTTCGGGTAGATATCAGCGAACTGCCAGTGTCACCGAGATTCTAACCCAACGTGGATTGCCATCGTTGCAGCAGCGGCGAGATGCCCATTGCCTTCAGCTTTTATCTGACATCCTCACAGGTTCATATGATTTTTCTATTCCCCCGTGGTACACAATAAAATCTACCCAGCGCCGTCTGGACAATGGTCTTAGTTTCTATGACCCACTGGCTAGGCATTCAGCCTACGCTAATTCTTTTTTTCCATCAACAATTCTGAAGTGGAATAGCCTTTCAAAGAATGCTCCACTGATTGCAAATTCTATGGCACGAATCTCCCGCACCAAGTCAAATGTTCACAGTTGATTTTAAGTTTTGGACACTTGACTATGCTTGCGTAACATTTTTAACTTGACATCTTTCTTTTTTCTTTTTTTCTTTGTTTGTGTCTGTGTGATGTTGTTTTTGTTGGCAGTGCCGATCGGGTCACTGTTTTGTTGTTTTATAATAAATAAATAATAATAATAAACAAATAAACAACAAGAACCGCATCAGCCTAAGACAACAGAGAGAAGAAGGACATGGAGAAGATTGCGAAGAGGGAAAAGTGAACACACAGAGAAGAGTGACATTATCCAAACAGGAAACGCGCCACGCAGAACATGGAGATTGGAGAAGAATACAAATACGAAGAAGGGAACATAACCTGCATGACGGGCCAATAGAGAAGTTCACTAGCCCAATCTTTCCACTGCCAACTTACCACACGTCATTCTTTGCCCGATGACCTAACATGACGAGCTGCATTTGGTGGGAAGACAGGAGAAAGAACATGAACAGGACTTCGAGAAGAGAAAATTGGCCATGACAAAGATGAAACATGTTTGCCAAAGAAAGAACAAGGAAAGGAATTCGGTACAGAAGATAGAACATGGAGAACAAATCTGCGAGAAAAGTACATGTTAAGACTTCACGACATTGTCTCACCAAATATCTCTGGAGATGACATTCAACCGATTGAGCAGAAGTGGGTTTTCGTTTGAAATTTCCTTTTTACCCTTAAAAAGCGAATGGAGCGCGACAAGGGACCAGTTCACGACTGGCGCTCTGTTTAAACAAAGATCTCTTACAATGAAACGAAAGGAGAAAATTGCGAGGATGAGGGAAGACAGGAGAAAGAACATGAACAGGATTGCGGGGACACAAAAATTTACACTGGATATTCCGAACACGCGTTTTAGTTGCCAGCTGCTAGCCGGCGCAGCCGGCTAGTGCTACTGAAGAGTATGGGCACCAATAATTCTTCAGTAGTCTTCTTCGTTCATATTCTTCACCATTCAATCAAGCCGCGGTGCATGAGGAATATGGGTGGGTACTGCTGCTCCGAAGAATAAGATGGTGAAGAAAGGGCACGACGAGTAATAAGATGAAGAAAAAGCACAGAGAAATCAGCAGGTGAGACGGCGAAGAATGCATCAGCAGCAGATGGTGGATGTCGTGGAAGTGGCGGAAGAACTGGTGAAGAGCGCATAGCCTGTGAGGAAGTGCTGCAGAAAAATAGTTGGCACTGCAAACCTGCTGGCGGAGAAGGAATTGCAAGTGGGGGATCGAGGTGTAGAGCTGAAGAATAAGTGTCATTCATAGAGAGACATCTAGCAGCTAAAGAATAAGTGTCATCTGGGCCAATAGAGAAGTTCACTAGCCCAATCTTTCCACTGCCAACTTACCACACGTCATTCTTTGCCCGATGATGATTTTTCCGGCTCCTAGCCACCAGAATGGTTTCATCCACGTCCTGTATGCATGTACATTGAGATCATTGGTCGTGCATTGACCATGGCGATTGCCACATACATCAATATATTTTTTGATTTTGGGGCAGCACAGATGTGGTGTTCTGCAGCGTCTGCGCTTGTCATTTCCACTCGCCGCTGGAATCAATCTTTGGTGTCTCTTGGTGGAACTTCATCGACAGTAACTCATCGCCCTGTTTCTCAATGATATTGAGAATGATTATTACAAGTGTTACTGGCATAATAACACATCTTGGT
>JASGXE010012519.1:0-37510 GCA_030068105.1 Sinentomon sp. SZTP_YWyxl
CGGAAGTGGATTGGGAAAAAAATATGCGTGCGGGTGACCTTAAAGGGTTGTCTCGGGATTTTTGGCAGACCACAAAAATCCTTGCGGCATTTCGCCTGTTGATGATATTGGTTTTAGCACAAGGAAAACGAAAAACGCTCCGTCACTTATCACAACGATCCTTCTTCAAAACAGAATTTGAAACTGTTTCTCCGCGCTGCACTTAATCGGCGATAATTGCCCGGATTTCAGGGGTTTTTCTGGTTTTGTCGGTCGTGCATTTGCAACAAGATCTTCGAAATCTCAAACTTAAAAGGTGTTGAGAGTCCTATGGGTTTTCCAAACGTCACTTGACAACCCCTGCTATTTGCTAGTTTTCAATTTTCTCTTTTGGGGCTACATTTCTACAGATTTCAGGTTACGATTGGGCAGGTTGACTGCTGCGGGTGTTATCCATTCGAATTGGAACAAATTCCACTCCAAGCTTCCATAGTTGTTTCAAAACTGCAATGTACTTTTCTGCGGTTGTCAAGTAACTTTTGGGAAACTCTGTATTGGCGCACATCATGAGCTGAGGACAAAGGGTTTTTCAGATCCCATAATTCTAACCCAGGCCAACCCCAGAAAGTTCCGTGACAGCTAACACATGCCGCATACCTCAGATTTCGACAAAACCGTATCCTAAAATCCAGTGTCTGGCAAACCTGACTGGTCCATTGTTGCCGCACAAGGCCCATGCAAAATCCGAATTGCTGATTGGTGATCTACCCCTTGTACTTGTCTAACGGTCAAAGGGATTAAATTGTTGGGTGTAGGCCCCTACGGGTATAGTATACACGAGGATGACGACTCCTCTTTGAAGGCATTACCGCTAAAAATTACCGCGAGAGTGAAGAAAAGTGGCTGTAGAAAGCGTACCATCACTGCTTCCATAATTTCACAATTTCTCAGTGCATAACAGAGCGATTGATGCGAATTCGAATGTTTACGGGTGTCTTGCAGGATTACATACTGCTCGAATGGATGGACCGACAGCGATCGGTTTTTGAAGGCTTTCACCATCGTTTTGTTTGGTTTCTTGTTTGTTTTATACTTTCACTGCAATATGCCTCGCCCTCGACAAAAGCCTTTTGAGGTACCGACAGGAGAGGAATATTTCTGTTCCCATGCACAGAAGTAAACAAATGGAATAGCTGCACACGTTAGACAGGGCAACAACAATTCAATTATTGTTTTGCGGAAACTCCACATCGCAACCGTTTATTGTAACGTGATGGTACTTTCATTTCAATTGAATGACGGAGGCAACAGTTAAATGGAAAAACAAGCATATGGGTACAATAAAATTTCTTCCACTGTACACGAATTGGAACTCCATTTTTCTGTCAACGAACAAACGGGGAAAAGTGGGCGGAAACGAGCAAAAAACCTCTTAGCACATTCATTGTTTGTCTTTGGCGATGTCGTCACAGTTTTTTCCGTCTTCCTCTTTGTTCATATTTTGTGCCGTTTGATGATTTAATTTAATCTGTAGTTGTGTGTAGTCTGGGTAAAATATCGACCATACCAACTGGCGTAACTTCGAAAATTCTGATCAATCTCACTGACGTTTAGAAGATTACTGATTCTTTCGCTCCGTGCATGCGTCGCGTCAGGAAATCGGGAACCGTTTTTCGACAAATCGATTGGTAAACTGTTTTTTACGCTGCGCTCTGAATCACAGTTTTGCCATGGTTTTGCCTTGGTTTTGCATTAGGGTTTTCCCTTTTGCGAAGGCTTCATGATATGGTTTTGTTCTTCCATCATAGTAGAATGGTTTTGTAACGCTCGGGTGTTTTCAAACACCTTGGAATACACCTGTAATTTGGAGCACCTGTGTTCCGAATGGCTTGTCAATGTTGCGAATGGGCGATGGGAAAATTGTGTTCTGAAAACCCGCCAAGTGTTCTAATATGTTCCCGGTCACATGCGTGCAATTTAGCCTGTGTTGAGAGAGGTGTTGCAAACGTAAAAATCATACTTGGAGTGTAAGTTTGCGTCTTGGATATCTTTCCCGAAATTTCTGTGATTTAGAGTTTCGTTGCGTCTTGCATCTCTTACCGTGCGGAGTTCAAGTCGGGTTTAAACTGCGCCGAGGAATAAATTTGACCCCCTGCCTCACATTTTTCTGAAGCGGTGTGGCAGGGGACCATACATTTACGCCTGGGCGCAAATTAAACCTCGACTTGAACTCCCCACGGTTAAGGAAAGATGTGATTAGAGTCATGTTGCGACTTGCATGTATCCCCTGAGAAGCCAAAATTCTAACTGCACTGTCTCTTCAGATCCCAAACAACCCACGAAGTGAGTTTGAAAATTCAGTTGTGGACGGGCATTTCCGGTCCGGTTGTGATTCATGCAGTTCGACTGTGAATTGACAATTATTCTGTTGAAGGGAAATTGACAGTATGGTGTCCAGCGCAAAGCAATCTTCGTCCCATCACCGCGGGTCAACATCAGGGAGTCACAGGTCAAGGCGAAGACATGGCGGTCGAAGATCACAGGTCAGTCTGGCGGGAGGGTTCGTCCTATGAACCTTTTTTGCCGTAAAATAGCTATTTTCAAAATTTTGGACTCATACATCTTGAACTCCTGCATGGACTCCCAAATCAATATCCTGAAAGATTGTCAACTTGCCGTGCCAAAATTGACAGGGTGCACACATATTGGAATAAATCTACTCGTGTATTCTTAAAATTCGAACTTCGTAATTCGTACGGGTAGGTACCTATATTCGTTATCGTACTCGTACGTATATTCGTACTCGATTAGAAAATTCGAAAATACTCGTATATTCGTACTCGAAAATTAGTTCTACTCGTATATTCGTATTTTCGTATACTCGAATATTCGTTCTCGAAAATTAGTTCTCGTATATTCGTAGGGCCTACTCGTGTATACGAAGATTACTATACTCGTATATTCGTACTCGAAAATTAGTTCTCGTATATTCGTACTCGTATATTCGTATATTCGTATACTCATGTAATCGCTCGAAAATTCGTACTCGTATATTCGTAGGTACTCTTATATTCGTATTTTCGTATACTCGTATATTCGTTCTCGAAAATTAGTTCTCGTATATTCGTACTCGTATATTCGTATATTCGTATACTCATGTAATCGCTCGAAAATTCGTACTCGTATATTCGTAGGTACTCTTATATTCGTATTTTCGTATACTCGTATATTCGTTCTCGAAAATTAGTTCTCGTATATTCGTACTCGTATATTCGTATATTCGTATACTCATGTAATCGCTCGAAAATTCGTACTCGTATATTCGTAGGTACTCTTATATTCGTATTTTCGTTTACTCGTATATTCGTTCTCGAAAATTAGTTCTCGTATATTCGTACTCGTGTATTCGTATACTCAGACATTCAAAATACGCGGGCCATAGGAGATTTTTGTCAGACTTTTGAAGCACGGGGCAATGTTATTCCCCATCTAGTAAGCGCTGTGAAATGCATTCCTTCATGTAATGTGTTTTGCGGCGCATGCGAAATGGGGAATTACATGGCCCCGTGCTTTAAAAGTCAGACAAAAATCTCCTATGGCCCGCGTATTCAGAATGGCCCCGTATTCGTATACTCGTGTATTCGTACTCGAAAATTAGTTCGCGTTTTTTCGTACTCGTATATTCGTATATTCGTATACTCATATCTTCGTACTCGAAAATTCGTACTCGTATCACTCGAAAATTCGTATTCGTATTTTTGTTCTCTTATATCCGTATGTTGGCACTCGAAAATGAGATACCACGTGGGACCGTGCACATGGGCCTATTTTTTGTCCTTTTCTTCACAAAAGTCCATGCCTGCGGTATTCGCATGGATCCTGCGGACCATGATTTTTACAATTTCTCAGAGACAGCCGAGCCAACATTTTCGCCCTTCCAAAAGGGTTTAGCTTTTTCATCGAATCTGAGGAAGTGAAGGACGTTGCGGGACGCTGGGTTGCCTTCAAAGTTGGACAGGTAGGTACCTATATGGTCCTCGGAATCAGTTCTGAATTCCGAAATTTTGATTCTCCCTCAACAATGTCAAATTCGCAAATTATAGCCCTTACCCGATGGTGGTAGTTATACCATCCCGTAAGTACTTACCGTCCCAGACTTACCTTCCCGTGGTACTTATTATTTATTATTATTTAAACAATACTGTCCATAAAGGCAATGGTGGCAGAAAACGACGAACAAAATCTGAGTCAAATAGTCAAAATTAAAAATTGTCAAAACATTTTAAAAAACAAGGGCAAAAACAAATTGGCAACAAAAGAAGGCCATGATCAGTCACAATTGTTGCAAGGTGCGACGCCCAGGGATGCTTTTGCCCTCAAAATTGTGGGGGATGCAGAGGGAAGAGAATTCCAATCTAGAATGGTGCGGGGGAAGAAGGAATTTAAAAATCGATTGGTGCTGCAAAAACCGGACCAGTGAGTGCAAGGCCATTATCTGTTCTAAGCTGATTAAGTTTAATGGAATAGTTCGTTGGTAGAGGAAAATTGTAGGAATGTGAAACAATATCACTCAACAATTTAATTCGGCTAAAGAGTATTATCGGGGGGGAGACATAATATGATGCTTCCGTCATCATGGATTGTGCCCCGGGACGATCTATTATAGGGAAGCATTTATGTCCCCCTGCAATTTTAGATTTTCAGACGCTCGCAGCTACTGGATGAAACAGTGGGTCATTGCAGACTCCGTTCGACTATTCTTGAGCAGGTAAAGTGGGAACTATAGGGAAAGTGGAAAAACAGTAGATAAAAGGTTCATTGCAAACAATAGTGTTCAGCAGGAATGATATTATCCGCCGTTTTTCGAGCATTGCACCGATGACTTTGTTACGTAGGTTTGGCAAGGTTGGTTCGGATATATTGGTCAGGTTGGGTTAGGTTGGGTTAGGTTCGATAATGTCAGTTCTTGGTGTGCTGCCAGTTGGCGATGTCTGTTGTCTGCGAGGAACTTGTGAAAGACCTAACAAGCGTAAACAATAAAAATGAACTGGGCAAGCCTTCATTCAGGACCTAACCTTCCCTAACCTGACCTGACCTGACCAAATCTAACCTAACATGGCCAATCCTAACCTAACCTAACCAACAACATAACCTAACCCAACCTAACATACCCCAACTTATTATCTCACCAAGTCTTCGTTGCAATGCCTCCAAAAACGGCGGATCAAGTATCATTCCGGCTGTCACTCTCTATTTCGCGCAAAGAGCATCGCATCGTCAATACCCATCGGAAACCCACTCAAGAATACTTGAACGATATCCGCAACAACTGTGTCACCCAGTACTTGTGGGCGTCTGAAAATCATAAAAATAATGGGGGACATAATATGATGCTTCCCTATAATAAATCGTCCCGGGAGACAATCCATGATGACGGAAGCATATCATGTCTCCCCCCCGATAATACCCTTTAGCCTATAATTCTGCGCTCTTGGCGTCGTTGTGACAAGGGGGTTAAATCAAGTTCCTTCATCAAACCGGAAACACTCACGCCGCGTTCTAAAGATCCTGTTATCATGCGAGCAGCCCTCCTTTGGATCATTTCCACCCTAGATGCGTTCGCACGAGTAACAGGATCCCACACCGAACAGCCATATTCCAGGATTGGTAGGACAGAAGCTAGGTATGCCTTAAGCTTAGCTCGACGGGAAGAGTACTTACAATCCCGATAATGGTGGTGCTTTCATGATAAACCTGGATCCACAATACATGTGTTTATCACGGGGTCACTCACGAACAATACTAATAAAACGACCCCGAATGCAGGAAAGCTAGAAAGTTGATTAGGATATCAACCAATTTCCTTGTTGCATACTGCAGGCATCAATTTGCGGATTCAACACTACAGTCATCAATGCGACCTTGCGTGGAAACATTCTTTCTGGAGGACACACTGAACAGAAGCAGTTGCGTGGCCTTGTTGAAGATTCTCAAATTGGGAGTACTCTCAATGTGATATTAGAGCATTCTAGATGGGAATCCTGCCTGAATCACAAAACTACTTGTACTTGGTGTTATGTGATTTACCCAAGAACGGATTTAAACGAAATAACTACTGATTATTACGTTATCTGCGCCGACAGCCTGTCCTGACATCGCTTTGTTTATTCCTGAATGACGTCTTTAGCCGTTGCGGCGTTGGTCCCCCATTTTCAAGAATATTCGAATACAAAGCTAGGAATTGTCAATTTTGCAAGGAAAGCACAGCACTGCTTCAACCAATTCCTCAAACAAATAAGGCGAAGCACCAGCACAGTCGCTCAAAAACAGCTAAAGTAAAGCAGCACATGTGGCTTTGATGCCCAAACTGTGTGACGTGCGGACACGTACAGCGTCACCGCGTCAGTCTATACACAGAATTGAATCATTCCATAAAATAAAATAAATGAAACAACCGAGTTGGATCATTCAAATCAGGGTCATATCATACCATATAGCTCACCCCCTAGCCACGTTTCATGAAACATCGCCTCTGTTTTCATGGGATGAAGCTTGCTGCGACTGCTACACTTTGCTCAAAATGCTTTCATGACTGCTATAGTCATATATTTCTTGCATTGCAAACGCTTAATCTTTTAATCGTTGATTCTGCTTGTTTCTAAGCGCCGAAACATTGAAGGTTACATGTGGTAGCAATTAAGCGAAGGTTGACACTTCGGTATTGTCAAAGAAACATGATAACGACTGGAAATCTTTTTTGATCAAGATATACTGAGTACACCGAAAGTCCACGAACGTAGTGCAGAAATTTTAAAGGACCAGCGGCCGACTAATTTCAGCAAAGCTTGATGTTATTCGACGCCTTAACACGAATGTCGTGGTGTATTGCGGCGCATGCTGACATTGATTCTAAATGGCGCCTGAGTTGACAACGAACTCATGTTCGAAGACGTTTGATAAGGGGAGTATGTACGTGTTATCAAATTTCACGAACTTCGGTATATTGCGGGTTTTGCTCACGGCTTTATTGCAGACAATTTATGATGTTTTGTGCAGCTCAGAAAATCTCTAATTCAGGCTCAGAAAAGATTGCAATGCATATCTTTTGTTCTTGGCATAACAACGTGCCGAAACTATGGGTATGTGTCCACCAGCCCGATTATGAAGCTTTTTACCAACCGAGGATAATTTATTCAGATGCAGGGTTTCTTAAAAATTATCGCATTATTTCAATTGGTTAAAACTATGCAGCCGTTTTCAAAAACATAGGAGACGATGCTGGTGGCACGAAAAATAAACAAAAAGAAACAAGAAGCAGTAGAGATTTCATGAGTCTAAACTCTGTATAAATAAACCAAGAAAGCAAAAGTACGGAGGGACATTTTCTGTTCAGATATTGAAAAACACGGAAACAATAAACCACCAAGAACAAGAGAGATGTACCTGAACTTCATCAAATCGCATTTGACTAAAATAAATAAGAAGTCTAAAATGTTTCCTCGTTAGAAGAACGAAGGTCGGAAGATCTCATATGCTGATGATGGCGGAAATTGAAACTTGACCCGCAACACAGGTCAGTGTCATGCAAAGAATACTTACAATCAACTACACTGCCGTTGGTTTACTGAATGCTTTATACCGGCATATGCGATTGGTTGACAATGAACCTATGTCCCAAAGTATGTAGGTGCCCTTACTTACTTTGGGATGGAAATATGAAAGAAAAAGAATGAAATATGAAAGAAAGAAAGCCCATGTGTTCTCTCAGATCAGTGCTGTTTAAATGGCATTCTGTTCAGAGAATTTTTCCTTCCTATAAGAAGGACAAAGTCCACTCCTTCGCATATAGGTTGCTGTTTTAATGTTGCTTTAATTGCGTTTTGTTCGGTGAATTTGTCTGCCCTATGTCTGAGAGTAGGAGTCCATGTCCGTTGGATTGCTGATTTAATGTTGTCTGACATGCCTTCGCTTTGATTACTGTTTAGATGTTGTTTTAATTCCATTAGATAAATAGTTAATTTATCTATCCTATGTCTGACGCTAGTGGACATGGTTTAGGTTACTATTGGTCGTTTAGGTTACTATTTTAATGTTGGAGTACAGTTTTAATGTTGTTTTAATTGCATTTTGTTCAGCGAATGTGAAGTAACTGGGAAAGAGCGTCTTTCATGCACGCAAAGCAGAAAAGTTACGATATCTGCTAATCTTACTGAAGTTCATGTAAAACGAAAAGTTCAATATCGCAATAACTATGAATTGGCGTCGCTAGAAGGATCGAAACTACCGGTTGGCAAAATCTACTCACTCATGCATTCAGCGTTATTCGGTGGGACGATTTTGCAAATATGAAATAGGACGCAACGAGCTCAGTAAGAAACAATGATTTCTTTGTGTTTTAAAAATTGCATGACTGAGGAATAAATTTCAAATCAAAGAAACTGCAATTTGAATGCTTCTGCATATTTCCTGCAAAAAGTTTATTTCCAAGAAGAGATCGTGTCGAGAAGGAGAGTTTGCTTGGAGAACAGCGATTTGAAATAAATTTCCACTAACATGGACTTCTAAATAGAATAAAAAGCAGTTGTAAAGAACTGAATCCAAGAAAATCTAACGGAAAGGAAACTTGCCGTCTACAGACAGCCATTGTGGTATTCGATTTGCATATAATTGGGAAGGATAAGCGACTGTAAATCAGCTGTAATTCTGTCTTCAAAAGGTTGGTTCACAGAAACCTGGGTGTAATGTTTAGTAGATGTGTACCTCAGTTCAGGTACTATAGTGGTTTCTCATTTTGTCATAAATCGGCTGAATACTGTCCAAGGAACAGCTGGTCATTTCAGTAGAATCATCTGGCTACAACAATCGAGGGTTCTGATGCCAATAAACGATCGGACAATGGCGATTTTGTCGGATACTTTGATTTATTTCATCATCACTACGTGCTGCTTACGAACTGTTCACACCATTGAAACAAGTAAACAGCTTGAGATGATAAAAAACAAAATCACCCGCGATGATTTGAAGCCACTATCATCTCTTCTCTCAGTTATTTATGAGGCAATGAACCAGAGGAGAAACTGTACTGTCGTAGTTATACAGCGAAAATCAGTTGATATCATTGAATTGAGCGGCACAAATCCTCGTATTATTTTCGCAACAACGAGTAAATTTACACGCTGTGATAACTCGAATATCAGCAGGCCACTGCGTCGAAATTTCCTTCCAAGGGATTCCGATGAAAAACAGCCCGGCTGTTATGTACATTTATTCATTTGGGAACCATATTTCCCTGAAAGAACCATTGAATTTATTGAAACTTGCGTCCAGCCTGTCCGTTGGGTGGATCTCCTATTCGTTTATTTCAGAAATAAGATTCTCCATCCATTGGCATTGATTAAGAGGGCGTTTTGGAGAAGATACCGGCATAAATTGTTTACAGTGCAAGGGAAGCACAATCAGCTGCGACTGTTTGAGTATGACCTGGAAGGGACCAGGTTTGCTGGGATTTACAATCCTGCAAAGACTACAGCAGTCATAGGAGAGACAAAATGTCCGGAGAAGTACCCTTTCGTCTAACTCCCATCATCCAACTGTGACTTCAAAGGTGAGAAACTCAACACCATTTTTAGCGAAGATGAAAGCAGACATTTCGTCAAACGTGATCAAAACGGAAAGTTCATTTCAGCACACGGTCCAATGATCAGAGTTTTAAAATTTGTATGTGTGGTCCTCAGATGCGACATCGAATACACGTTTTATAAAGGTCACGGTAAGCTTAAATTCGACATTGTCAAAATTCAGCTCCAATTTCAGGAAAGCGACAAGGAAGGATACACTTCCACCAACCGAACAGATGTTGCTCTACCCTTTTCAACCATGTCCGACGCTCTGAATGTGGCACAGTTCTCACATCCGGTAGCATTGCACGAGGTTGGCTTTATCACCGGACTTTCCCAGAGTTATCTACACTGGAACATATTCGTAACGTCCTTCAATGGATTTGTCTGGGTAGCGTTGGCGACGTCATGCATGTTATTGTTGGTTGTTTTGTCAACCAGTGACAGATTTGATCAGGAATTCACTCGGACCTTAGCAGTAAATGGGAGATACGGGGAGATGTTCTTAAGGGGTCTCCTTGTACAGGATATAGGATACCTGACAAGAAACTATGCTACATCTTTCAGGATAATCTTAATATACTTCTTACTGCTCTGCTTAGTTCTAGCAACTGCGTACCGGGGAAGCGTGACAGCAAAGTTGGTAAACCCAGCACGCGAAAAGGAAATCGATACCTTCCTTGACGCCTACGAACAACGCCACTCTTTGAAGTTTGGGGTAACTACATACAAACACAGCATAAAAGAATTATTAATTAAAATTTCGGAACAGCCTCTGCTTGCACTTGGCTATCTAATTGACAATCCGATGCCGCCGCAAGGATCGAACTGCTTGTTGCAGATCTTGAAAGAACGCCGCGTTTGTTTCAGCTACTTCGGAAAGGCACTGAACATGAATCAGACATATTTCAACCCAGATCAGCTCGTCAATTCTAAATTTTCGCCTTACCGCGTTGGACGTGAGTTCCTCAAACTCTCCATGGACTCATACATGCTGCCCATTGGATCCACATTTGTGTCGTTGTTAGACAAGTGGCTAATGAGGTTGATGTCCGCAGGTCTCATAATCGATAATATCTACTCGGAGAGCGAAAAGCCCGATTTACCAGATTGGAATGGGATGAAGCTTTGGGAAGCTCATCTTGCACAGTCGGAATTTCAAGAAACCGACGAAAAACAAAGGCTTTCCCTCAAGATTTTTGCTCCCTGCTTCGCAGTAGCAGGATGCGGATTTGCAGTTGCTTTAATCATACAATGCTTAGAGATAGCAGCCTTTAAATTGCGACCCTTGCGATATATTTCAAAGCTGGTACCATTAAAGCATCGCACATTCATATTACGGCCAGTAAGGAGAAGGCTGATTAACGTTGAAGGATATTCTAAGAATGTCGCCATGCCCGTCCCCAAGTTTCAATTCATTTAGTTTCGGTAAATGTTTCAACTCGGGTTTCAGCTGAGTTTTTTGGCGCTATTGAAGACTCTCTGGAACGCTACAAGCTTCAAAAACGTGCTGAAGCGCCGCTTCTTTTGCTATAGGCGATCTCAACCTACCCGACGTTCTGTGGGAACGAAATCAGGTGGCTCAGGATCCCGCGTATGGGGTGTCCTTAAATAGAAAAGCTCTGTCCCTTGCAAACAAGTTTTCACTTCAAGAGTGCACGAAGGTCCCCACAAGAGGAAACCACCTCTTGGATATCTCACTGGTCAGGCCGCGAGATATCGTTTTGAATTGTGAGGTGGATGATGGCATCTCGGACCGCCGTTTAGTTCGGCTATCCCTGCGCCTCAAGCAGCCTTTGCCCTTATTTGAAAGAAAATCGGTGTTTTTATATGCCAAAGCCGATTCTGAGGCGATGAACAGGTTTCTCTTGGATAAATTAGCCGGATTTTCGAGATTGGCCGAAGTTCCAGAGTCCAGCGTAAACACCCTTTGGGAAGAGTTTAGCGGCATGGTAGAATATGCCAAGGAAACATTCATTCCCAAAAAGGTCATTCGGAAATCAACTCGGCCGCCATGGTTTACCAACGCTTTAACACGCCAGAAAAGGCGTGTTCGAGCCCTGTTTAAACAGAGGAAGGGTTCCCCACAGAGCAGACGAGCATATAGCTCTGCATTGACAACATACAATGGCTTGAAACATCGTGCGCTGGCTCAGTATCTTTCTTCCTTTTCGCCTGATGGTGGCCAGCTGGTAAAGTTTTGGCGCTTTAACGGCACAGGAAGACGAACAGGGGCTGAAATACCAGCGCTGGCGGGCGATGATTTGCATGACCTGGTAACAGATTCACATGAGAAAGCAAATCTTTTGAATTCAACTTTTGCAAAAGTTTTTCTCACAGGAAACCCTCCAGTTAGGCCTGACGCTCCTCTTTATAGCCCTTGTCGATCTCCAGAGATCACCGAAACAATGATAGTAAACAGGATTAAGAGAATGGAATCAAAAAAGAGTGAAGGTCAGGGTCCTGAAGGCATCAGGTTCCTTAAACTTGTACCTGCTGCTGTGTCAAGATATTTAAAAATCATACACGACGCCAGCCTTCGACAAGGTGATCTGCCAGAAAGTTGGAAGCGGTCTGTAGTGGTTCCTATTTTCAAAAAGGGCAGCCGATCTGACCCAGCAAATTACCGGCCAATAAGCCTTTTTAATACATGCTCCAAAATGTTGGAGTTTTTCCTTGCTAAACATATAACACATTTCCTGGAGAGATATACGTATAACTGCTATCTAACGCTCAACATGACTTCCGACTGGGGTTCTCTTGCTCGACTCAGCTAACTGCATTTTCCCAGGACATTTCAAATGCTCTGGATTCCGGAATACAAGTTGATGCAATTATTGCCATAGACTTTTCTAAGGCTTTCGATGTCGTCAGCCACAGTGCCTTGGTTTCCAAGTTAGCGATCCTGGGAATAGACTAAACCACAGTAAATTGGGTTGTAGGGTACCTTGAAGGAAGGTCACAGTTGGTTAGAGTCGGTAATCAGTATTCTGATCCGCTGCCTGTCACGTCCGGGGTCCCTCAAGGAAGTATCTAGGGTCCTTTGGTTTTCATTATACATGTTAACGACCAAAAATGGCACATCAAGTCTCATATTCGTTCATTTGCTGACGACTGTATAATTTACACATACGTTAATGGTGTTTATGGATTGTACTGTCTTACAAAAAGACTTGAACAAATTGATGGACTGGTGTTCAATCTCCTCTATGATTGTTAATCAAAATAAGTGCAATTTTATCCGCTTTTCGACCAAAATGAATGCATTTGAATTTCAGTATCTTCTTGGGGAGAGGGTGCTTCCTCCGCAGGAGGAAATCACTTACCTGGGAGTAAGGTTCAACTGTAAACTCGATTGTGCGGGGCACGTTCGCATGGTGGCCGCAAAAGCCACCAGGGCGCTATACTTCGTGAAACGAAATTACCGAAAATGCCCGAAAGTGATCAGAGAGCTCGCTTATCTTAGCCTTGTAAGGCCCGTCTTGGAGTATGCTGTCACTGCCTGGGACCCTTGGGTCGCCGTGCTAGTTGCGGCATTCGCAAAGATCCAGCTCAGAGCAGCTCGGTTTGTCCTGGGGGATTATAGGCGTCAGAGTAGCGTGACAGATATGATATTGATGCTGGGTTGGAAGACATTGAGTGAAAGAAGAAGGCGTTTTCGTCTGTCTGGGATAGCCGAAATTCTGGCAAAAGTCGGAGGGTGGGAGGATATGCATCCCTCAATTAACCCGCCAACGTATCTTTCCCGCAAGGATCATGATTTTATGCTGCGTTTGTGGTCATTTAGTAAAGATGTGGGAAAATTTTCATTCATGGGAAGAAGTATTACTGATTGGAATTCCTTACCGTCTGAAATTTTTAAGGCCCCGCTAAGCTTGACCATACTTCTAAAACGTCTGAAGATGTCCGTTGAGGCCGTCCGGGTTTTAAAAGTGGTGTGATGGTGTTTATACATATTGATGCACGGATTTTTTTCCTTGTGAGTGTAACATTGGATTTTGCATATATTTCTAACTTGCCTGTTTTGAAATATTTTTTTTTTTGAATTTGTGCAGACATTATCCCAGCTTATATTACCCCCAGATCATTCAGCACAGTTTCGCAATTGTAACCTACTGTGACTGCTTATTGAAAGGAGGAAACTCCGACAATATATATCAATCAATCAATCAATCAACTCGCCAAGCAGACACATTTCATTTGCGGATGGTACCTATAAGGGCCTATATATGTGAAAGAACTTTTATGAATCTTCTCCTCTGATGTGGTTTCCAAAATACCAACCTGAGAAATCAATGAAAATCTTTATAAAGTTCTTTCAATTTCCGCCACAGAGCCGTGGAGGCCACCCCACTAATGAAATCATTATGATTTTTACTAGCTTGAGTGTTCGAAATGTAATGTTTCCGACATGTTTAGTTACTAATTTGCTTGTTCCGATTCGAATTAATTGCAACTCACGTCACAAACTGATATTCTTAGGCAACATTTTACAAGTGACACTATTATTGAGAGATAAATTAACGTACCCTATAAAATTGAATAACATCCTATGCCTCATACAAATGTATGACCTCGATTCAGTGTGTTGCAGACATGTGACGCTGATTTTTATTAATTCACAGGTGGCGGTCCATCCAGTCCAGCATATCCTATATATTTTGTGTATACTGGCGGCGGAAAAAGATTACCCATACATGTGAAAAATTTCCATTCTTGAGATTTTAGCAAAAACTCCATGCTGCTGTAGAAATAAAAGATCCTCTTTCATCACTAATGTCAAAATCTGACACCGCTAGAAAGCTCCGTTGCAATTTGGCGCTTTAATTTCTACCAAATGCATAAGAGTAAAAAGAAAGAAAAAAAGTTTCGGAGGCAACAGTTAGATGGGAAAAACACATGTATGAGTAATCTTTTTCCGCCGCCACTATACACTACTATATTTGCCATTGGCATTAGAAGGGTATTGTTTTTGCACATTAATTCCACGGAGTGATGTTCAGAAATATTTCCACGTTCAGCGGTCACGGTCCAATATCGCTCAAACTGACCATTTTCTTTTCGGTTTAATGAGATTCTTTTCGGTTTAATGAGTGAAACATTGTTTCTTTGAGTGAGGAGACTCACTCCTCACACAGTAGGCCATTAGGTTGTTAGGTTAATACAGGTCTAAACAGGAGGATTAACTACTGACCTCCACAGCCAACACATACTTCATCTTACTGAGTACCTATCTTTATGATGGATTCTGGGAAGCATGACTTTTGTGGTGCTTGCAACAACGTTGTGGACCGAGGTCCATCAATACAATGCAGTGGATGTTCAGCTTGGATCCACAAGAAGTGCTCGGGTCTCACGGAAGGTCAATACAAGGGGCTGTCAAAAGACTCGGGGAAGCCTTGGCACTGTCATTCCTGCTCAGTCAAGCCAGACTCCTGCAGATCAACCATGCAAACATCACCACAGACCATCGGAGTCGATCGCAGATCGCAATGTCAAACCCAAAATCTGGTTGGTTTCTCTGGAGACAAGGATGATGACCGTCGCAGCACAGCAAACAATCTAAACAAGCATTCGGATGTTTCCTTTTCTGATCTCGTTTCTGCTATCCGATACATGAGCAACCAATTTGACGGGTTTCAGTCTGATATAAAGCGGTTCAATGCCAATGCAGAAATTATGGAGAAGAAGATCACTAACTTAGCTCAAGAGAACGTGGAACTACGAAGCGAGGTGCAGATTCTGAGGCAAGAGCTGCAGGCGGTGGCTGACTATAATCTACGGGACAATGTGGAAGTACGTGGCATTCCCCAGTTGGATGGCGAGGATGTGGAGGCCTTGGTTGTTTCGATAGGCAAAACAGTTGGCCTGGACCTGTCTTCGGGGGACATCAGCATCGCTCACCGAGTGCAAACCAGAGGAAGAGGTCCTATGCCCATCATAGCGAAGTTCGTAAGGAGGCGAACACGGGACAACCTCATCAAGGCAGCTAAAGGCAAGAGGATTAACACCAAGGATTTAGATGCCGGACTTGCTCAATCAGATATCTACATTGGGGAGCATCTGTCACCATACAAACGTAGCATCTTTCAAGCAGCCCTGCATTTCAAAAAGGAACGAGGCTTCAAATTTTTGTGGATAAAGAACGGTGCAATTCTACTGAGAAAAGCCGAAGGTGAACCTGTGCATCGTATTGAATCCATAAATAACTTGAACGCGCTGGCAGCTGTGGCAGTTCAACCAAGAACTGATGACGAGTAGACCCGTAGTCCACGGAAGCAGTCTGGAAAGGATGGTCAGTATACAGTGCGAAACGCAAGTGTTAAGTTGGGACAATTTTTGTAACATCAGTAACGTTGTATGTTCCTTGTCTTCTGATATCCTTATGCTAAATTTCAATATAAGGGGGATGAGAGCCAACTTCTTAGCATTTATGGAGGTCTTTGAATCCATACAAGTGAAGCCACATATTATCACGATGTCGGAAATTAACCTTAGAAATATAGGAGAGGCTGATTGGTTCAACATACCTGGCTACAACAAAGCAGTGAGTATTAGGGAGGGCTCAAACTTTGGGGGAGTGGCACTCTACGTATCCAACCACATACCAGTCACATTCAAAGTGATTAAATGCCACGGGTGTGAGGTGATATGGGGAGAGATGACAACCTTGCAAAGGGACAATATATTTGGGACGAAAACTGCTCTCATATCAGTGTACCGGTCCCCATCGGCTGCTGTAAAGGCCTTTTGTCAAGATATGAGGCAGATTCTTTCCAAACTCAATGAGGACGGTTTTAGAACATTCATACTTGGCGACTTTAACATCGATTTTTATAAACCAAGATGTAACAAACGATTCCACGAATTGATAACGGAATACAACTTGGAAAATGTAATTAGGACGCCTACAAGGGTTACCCCTACATCAGCTACTATACTTGATCATATCTATGTTCCTGTCGAATTTTGTAAAGATCTTGTTGTGTTTTCTGGTACTGTATGCCTAGATATGAGTGATCACTTTCTTGTGTATGTCATAGTGAAGGGGGCTAACGATGCACCACGTGTGGTGCCAGTAGTGGAGAAAACTAAGTCAGTAAATCAAACAAAGTTCTTGTTTAACCTCTCTCAGCAAGATTGGGACAGTGTGACCTCCTCCACAGACGTTGACACCTCGTCTGACTTGCTTATGCATTTATGCTGTACGGCAAGAGATGAGTCATCCACCTTGAGAACAAAGAGGAAATATGCTAGACCTCGTAATGAATGGATGACAACTGAAATCCTTCAGATGTTAAAAAAGAAAGACAAGCTTTATGAGGCCCACAAAAGGGACCCAAGTGATGAGCTTAAGAGGAAAACCTTTACGAGTTGGAGGAGTCAAACTACAAATGCAATCAGAAGAACTAAAAAGCAATTTTTTGGAGACATACTGCACAAAGCCGACTCTCCACAAAAGACTTGGAACGTTATCAATAAGATGTTGAGGAGGAAAGAAACTGATCAGACTATGATCACCCAGCTAGCTGTGCCGGGTGAAGGTGGTACGACCTTTGTGTATGAACCGTTACAAATTTTGGAGCACTTAAACACTTTTTTTTGCAATGTAATCTCTTACTTGGAAAAACCACCTGAAAATATCACAGACAGGGGGGAAGCACATACGTCAGGGCCCCTTCAGGTTGTAAACTCAACAATTTTTTTGGAGCCGGTCACTGTAGGAGAACTATCTAGTGTAGTCAGTAATCTCAGGAACAAATGGTCAGCTGGTAAAGATGGTGTAACTGTTCCTATGCTAAAGTCGATCTTACCAAAAGTTGCTGAAGCTTTAACTTATGTTGTTAACTTGATACTGGTGCATGCAGAGTATCCTAAAGCGTTCAAGATTGCCAAGATAATCCCAATCTTTAAGAATGGGAGCACATCTGATCCCAGAAACTATAGGCCTATTGCAATACTCCCGACATTTAACAAAGTTTTTGAGAAACTTATCCACACCAGGCTGACCAATTTTTTGGAAAGACACAAGGTCTTGAACAAAAACCAGTTTGGGTTTACTGCTGGGAAGTCACCATCTTTGGCTTTGTATGAAATGGTAACTTTTCTTACCAAAAATCTGGACACTGGGAAATCAATTGCCATGGTATCATTGGATCTCTCCAAGGCCTTCGATACGGTTGACCATGGTCTACTTTTAAATAAACTATGTGCATATGGCATCAGGGGACAAGCTTTTAAGCTACTGGAGAGCTATCTGGCTGATAGGATGCAGTTTATTTCAGCAATGAGCAATGAGTCTGAATTGCTGGAATGTAAAAACGGGGTTCCACAGGGCTCAGTGTTGGGGCCACTACTATTTATTTTATTCATAAATGACATCTTTCACCTTCCATTGCAATCCAAGATTATAGGGTTTGCGGATGACCTGACGCTTTTGTCGGCAGATGTTGACCCTCAGACTGCGGTCTCCTGCATAAATAAGGATTTGGAAATTGTGGGTGATTGGCTTTTGCAAAACAAGCTACATCTGAATCCTAAAAAAACCAACTATTGCTTATTCACTCCAAATTGTAAACGCAGAGTGAGCGTACATGAAAACGAGTTGGAAATTGTTTGTAGCAACATAAAGATTCCTCCGGCACCACACATAAAGGTGTTGGGGCTATCCATAGACAACACATTGAATTGGTCATTGCACATTGATTATCTTGTTGGCCATTTGAATTACTGCATTTTTGTGTTGGCCAGAATCCGCCATGTGGTTCCTAACTCTTTATTAAGAACTGTTTATTTCTCATTAGTTCATAGTAAGTTATTATACGGAATAGAATCTTGGTCAGCCACGAACCAATGCCGACTAAAGATGCTTTATACGAAGCAAAAAGCGATCCTTAGGGTTATAGATTTTAAACCAAGGACATTTCCATCAAATCAATTGTTTGTGAAATACAGAATCCCGACAGTATATCAGAGTGTTGCAGTTCGAGCAGCATTATTGATTTACAAGGCAGTCAACAACACATTGTGTTCCTCAATGGACACTTTAGAGAGACCAACTGACACGACAAGGTCCTGGGCCGAAAATAAATTTAGGCTGCCTAAAAAGGCAACTTATTGGAGCAGGAATTCCACCTTACGGAGAGGTTTAAGTATTTGGAATGCACTGCCAAATACAGTAAGGCGGTCCCGCTCTGCCCATATTTTTGCAGCTTCCTGTCAAAGGGCTGTTCTTGAGGTGAGCAGGGAGGACCTGCACAGATTATTGTTCTGCTGAAACACCTGGACTGGACAAGTGGACAGGTAGTCATTATCAGATTGTGTTGTTGGAGTGAGTCGCTCACGCACAAACGGGTGGTTTAGGCTACAAGCAGATTTATCTGCTTTGCCTTCCAATGCTGTTGACAAATGAAAGAACCATGTAAACCAGTCAAACTGGCATGATGTAGGATAGGTAGGTAGTTGGTAGCTATACTAGCATCAAACGGTAGGTAGGCCTACAGATGATTACATTAACAATTTCCTATCAGGACTAATCATGCTGATTCATTCTCAAAAATACATTTTCTAACTATATTCCTTTATTTTCTTTTTTCCTTGCCCAACTTACGTCGTGTTGCTCCGTGCACACTTCCTCATAACCTTATCTAGGGATTATACCTGTGATTGTGCTATTGGTGATCACGGCTATTTGAATTACACTTATGCACAATTATTTATTGGCTGACGTTGCCATTCCATGCAAATGGAGACATCTCATTGACTGGATCACATTCTACCAAATTGTTTCTGGGCAAGTATGCACGGATGTCAACAATGCGACCGTAAGTTCTACCTCATTTTTGTTAGGTACCTACGGAGTACGGATACACATTGCTAAATAATTGAGTGAACACTTTGGTTGCCTAATGCTTACATTTTGCTTGAGATTGGAAAATGAGTGACCTTTTTTATTACAATCATATGAAACTCTGTAAAATTGTGAAATGAAATGTCAATGATATTTTGAATGAAAATATGGAATTAAAAAACCACAGAAAAAAAAAAAAAAAAAAAAAAGATGCACAAGTGGAAAAAAGTGCACAAAAAATAATTTTTAAAATGATTCCTTGTAGTCCAGCAGGTGTTATGGTCTTAATGGTCTGCATCTTCCGTATTCATTAAAAATCATAATTTATAAAATTCGAAAAGAACTCATCGAGTTTCTATAAAACAAAAGTTACCTGGTACTGTTGAAAGTCTCAATCTCTAGAATAATCTCGCAATCCGCAATCTCTAGAATGTTATGAGGACCTCAAAGCAATTGTGCACTTCAGTTTTTTGCTCGATTTAAGAATTTTGTTCCTGTGTTCGTCATCCATAAAGCGTGATTTTTCTATTCTGATAGCATGTGTCCAGAGTATAGGGTGCTGACTTCGTAATGCATGACTGCCATACATACCTTTAGCGTCAAGGGTATGATTTAAACCCTAAAATGGAACACTTTGGATACTTTCAGACACTTATCCTCTCTTGAACCAGCAGGCGCAATTTTTGTCTTTCTCAATATCTTCATTGTGCTGGTCAAGGTTTAGAGCTGGTCGTCCCCAGGTCTTTGTGTCAGGAGATTCTATTGTCCTTTAAAAGTGCGCACATCCCGAATGCTTTGGCATTAGGATACATCAAACTCTCCTTGCCGTTTCCTCAGAACAGAGCAGAACTAAAATGTTTCAAATCAAATAGAAATGTGTCCCCTTTCATGGGCAGCCACAGAAATTTGTCAGTTGTTTGTTCTTTAAGAAATTCATTCACGGCTGAATATTTCTCGAAAATGCCTTCACTATGGCCAAACGTGATGGGTGGAATAGTAGTAAAAACCAATATGGCCATATTCTGGACTGAGCTGTGACAAAAGAACTTTAAGCATATTCCTCAATCAATCTCTTTGCACTATATGTCCAGCGAGCACATTGTTTGTTCCAAAGAGGACAACCGCAGTACTTGACCTCGGCCGAATTTTTCTTTTCTTTTTCTTAGTTTTGACGTCACAAAGCTAATTCGGGATCCCGAGAATAAATGATTTTTAAACAATCCGTAATTTCTTTTCAATCGACTCAGAATGCCATCGCCCATGAGATCAACACGAAATGTGGGCAGGCCCAGCCTTTCAGTCCACGTTCTGTCCCTCGTACGAAGCGCCAACCTCGTGCAGACCCAGTCCGAACGGGGTCTTATTTTCCCAAGCGCCAACATCTTAGTGGGTCACCGCATGACCGTATTCCATAGTGCTTTTGGTGATTCGTTGGTGACATGTTTGGGCCGATTTCTGCCCAGTTCGCCGGGTCAGTGTTCTTGCGTTGCCCGGCGTCAAAATTAGCCAAGTGACGAGCTTCGTGCATTCGTCTACGTCGCTTCTTGACAGCGTTGAAACTGTCATTCTACACGTCGGTACGAATGACCTTCGTTTCTGCACCAGCCCCGAGCTGCTTCTCTGCGACCTCGCCGAACTTGTCAGCACCTTGAAATTGAAGGGGCCAAATCTGTGCAACATCGTGGTATCAGGAATAATCGAGCGTTCCGACATCGGCTCAAATGTGAGTTTCGACATCAACTCAGCATTCATGCGTTTCTGCAGTGCAAAATCGATTCTGTTTTTCGATATGAACTACGAATTTCGCTCATCCTCGCTAAAGAATGATGGAATTCATCTCACTCACACTGGTCAACTTGCACTCTCTCGTTCAATTAACTTTTTGCTCAACACTGTATCAAAAAACGTTCATCGTTTTCGGGGCACCCCGTTGAGGCCTTAGTCACCAATTCCACTATTTCCTGCCTCCCTGTTAGAACTGATGATTTGTTAAAAAATGATTTTCTCAGTGCTGATGGCACATCCTTCGCGGTTTATAACTCAGTGGCAAAAGAGCGTAAGGAAACTGTTTGTGAATCTGCATTGCCTTTTGGAGACCCGATCGATGTGATTTCGTTATTCCCTATTGCTCAGGCGAAAAGTGAAGGATTGGGTGTTCCTTTCAAACAAAAGGCAATGAGGGCACTAAGAAATTTTGGACGTGTCAACAATAAGCTTAGATCATCTGGTCGAGATGTTCCCTCACTGCTAAAGAATATAAATGACCCTACCTCTTTTGTGGTTGATGCTATCGGAAAAGCTAATCTTTTAAATGTATCGTTTTCTAACGTTTTCAGTAGGGCCTAAACCTTATTCTGCCAATTGTCTGCCATTTGCAAACATCGAAAAAGTTCCTTGTTTGTGTACCACACCAATGATTTCAGAGACTGCTATGATAAATCGTATTGTTGAAATGAAGTCAAAAGTCTCCGAAGGGGAGGATATCATTTCTTGTAAATTTCTTAAGCTTCTTCCTTCGGTATTTAGCAAGTTCTTACTAATAATTTTCAACGCTTGCCTTGAGTTGGGTGACATTCCTAATGCCTGTAAAAGATCTCTTATTGTTCCTGTCTTTAAAGAAGACAAAAAAGCCGACCCATCAAATTACCGCCCAATCAGCCTTTTGAGTACATCCTCAAAAATTCTCGAATATCTGATCGCATCATACATTCGTGAGTTTTTGGGTACAAATGGGCTGCTGTCCTCTTCCCAGCATGGGTTTCGCTCTGACTATTCGTGCACAACTCAATTAACTGCTTTTGTGCAGGAAGTTTCATTGGTGTTAGATTCTGGCTCTCAGGTTTATGCAATTTCCATAGATTTGGCAAAAGCCTTTGACAAAGTGGATCATAATTTGTTGATTTTGAAACTCGTTAAGCTCAATATTGATCCCTGTATTGTGAAATGGGTTCAGGGATATCTCACAAACAGGGTTCAAGTGGTCAGAGTTGATGGTCATGCTTCTTCACCTATTCCCATCACTTCTGGTGTCCCGCAAGGTAGTATTTTGGGGCCATTTTTGTTTGTCATTTATATCAATGATTTATCTATTCCTTTAAAATGTAAAATTCGTCTCTTTGCGGACGATTGCTTGCTGTACACACGTGTCAATTCAATCACCGATTGCCTTGCTTTGCAGGCCGACCTGGAAAAAATTTAAGTTGGTGTTCCAATTCGGCAATGGAGGTCAATATTGCGAAGCGTGCCTCTATTTCCTTCACAAATAAGCGCTCTCAATTGGATTTTCAGTACTCTATGGGTGGCGTTCCTCTGTTTAAGTCTTCGGAAATTATTTACCTTGGCGTTGTTCTTGAGAGAAAGCTCAACTGGCAACCGCATATTTCTAGAGTGGCAGCCAAGGCAAACTCTGCTCTTTACGATGTCAAATAACTATAGAAAATGCCCTCGCAAAATTCGTGATCTTGCATACAGAAGCCTTGTCCGTCCCATCATGGAGTATGCTTCCCCTGCTTGGGATCCTTTTCTTGCTTCTGACTGCCACATTTTCGACGCTGTTCAGCGGCGTGCTGCCCGATTTGTTGTGGGAGACTATGGTCGCAAAAGCAGCGTCTCGCAGATGATTCTTGATCTCGGTTGGGAATCTCTGTCTGCTCGAGGAAAGTGGCTAGGTTACTTGGCCTTTTTCATGTTGTATCTAACTTGGGTGGATGGGCCGAGCTTTTAGAACACGTAAACCTACCACACTATTACTCCCGTAAAGATCAGATTTATAAGATAAATCCCTTGAGATACAATAAAGATGTTGGGAAGTACTCTTTCATGGCTAGGACCATTATCGATTGGAATCTTTTGCGACAGTCAATTTTTGATCTCCCACTCACTATTCCAACTCTCCGCAACGGCGTCTTGCAGATATTTTCTTCTTGTCTAAGTTTGCTTTCGTTCCTTAATCTTACTTTAGTCGCTAATTGGTTGCATTAACAGTGACATTGCAGTGTATTTGTTTTGTGTAAGATTTTGATACGGGGGCAACCCCTAAAATAAACAAAGTTCATTCATTCAATGCATGCATTCAAGAGAAGGAGCATATGGCGTCACCCACACAGTTTACCGTCTGAAAGACCTGTGTCGTAGCTGATTCCCTAACTTTTGTTAAGTTGATGATTGGCAATCTCTAGAATGTTATAAGGACCTCAAAGCAATTGCGCTCTTCATTTTTCGGCTTTTAGAATATTCTTCCTGTGTTCGACATTCACAAAGCGTGATTTTTCGGCCCTGATAGCGGGATCGAGTCCAGCGAAAATGGCGCAGCGCGCTTCGTTTTGCATGACTGCCACATATAGGTAATTTTAGCGTCAGGAATTAAACCCTAAACTGGAAAACTTAGGACACTTTCTGACTCTTATCCGCTTTTGAACCAATAAGCACAATTTTTATCTTTTCGATATCTTCAATGGGCTGATCAAGTTTTAGAGTCACTCGACTCCGGGTCTTTGTATCGGGAGATACTATACAGTCTTTTTAAATTGCGCCAATCTCGAATAGTTTGGCATTGGGATGTTTCAAATCCATCCATGACGTTCCAGCATTTTATGCAGACCAAAAATAAACATACAAATCAAATCGATATGTTTCTCTTTTCATGAACAGCATGTACAGGGTGTTCCATTTAAAAGTGGCCCCTCTTGTTTTGTGTGGTTTTACGGTTTTTTCTGATTTTTCTCTCAGCCTTGGGCTCCCTAAACCAGACTGTGGAGTCGCTTTTTGGTTCTCATCGTGTTCACTGTCGCTGCAAGCACATTCTTGTTGATGTGAAGTCCTTGAAACTTCTTCCTGAAAGCCATGATTCGTTTTCTGGGCGAACGCGAACTGCTGGGCCAGGAAAATGAATGACGTTTGTGGAACTTCTCTGGATTCCACGTCCTTGACCACCTCTGCCGGTCTGGGCAGATCCTCTTTGCCTTCGTTTCACATCTTTTACTGCGAAAACGACTGCGGAACCGGCTGTAAGAAGTGCGAAACTCGCAAAAACAACTGCGGATCCTGCGGTTTGAAGTGCGAATCACCAGGAAACAATTGCGGAACCGACAGTGGAAGTGCGGAACTCGCAAAAACGATTGCGGAACCGGCTGTAAGAAGTGCGGAACTCGCAAAAACAACTGCGGATCCTGCGGTTTGACGTGCGAATCACCAGGAAACAATTGCGGAACCGGCAGTGGAAGTGCGGAACTCGCAAAAACGACTGCGTAACCGGCAGTTGGAAGTGCGGAACTCGCAAAAACGACTGCGGATCCTGCGGTTTGTCAGTGTCGTTTTTTATGTAAACAGTTGAGATGAACGCACAGTTAGGGCTGCAAGTCACCGTTCCAATCTTTGTCGCTTGGACATCGTTGGGCTGCATAATCCGCATCCTGCGTCCCACCGATCATCAAGAACTATTCATTGACAGCCACCTGCAAACCATCCGGTATCTGCACCAATCATCATTCGATTGACCTCTGACATGTGAAAGCGGGCGTGGCTATATCGCTGCTTCATGAAATACTGCGCTAACTGACACGATTTTCACTGCAACAAGCTCTTCATTGCATAAAGCACGCGATTTGACTTTTTCACACCTTTTGCAACTTTTTCGTGTTGAGCTCAGGCGGTTATTCTGTTCAATCCATATCCATTGGCTGAAGATTAAAAAAAATCGTTTCAACTTCCCTCATTTGAGGATGAGATGTGAACTATTGTCGTCCGTCTGTTCTTCAAACACCTCTAACACCACACCATAATGCCTCCATCCTTCCATTAATGAAGGATGGAGACATTATGACCACGCCTGATTTCAACATTGTTGATTTTCATCTTAGTCACGCCGCATTGTTGAGCATGTCGACAAAAACTGCTCACCCCGTCGTGACTGGTAAAGGGAATACGAGCTCGTCATCAAAAAAATGTTTCGTGTTTCTAGAGTTTTTGGTAAACATTTTTGGTAAAGGTTAAAAAACAATTACATAGAGGATGTTTGAAAAGAATTAAAGGTTGCGCCGTGGAAACATTCAGGCAGACATAAATGTTATACGAAATGTGGGAACGCACTTAGCGTTCCTGTTAAATAAGTTTTCTGGAGCGATGCCTATTCAAAAGAGAAGTGAAGGGAAGGAAAGTATGAGAACAGAAATAAAATACGGAAAACTTTGCAGACGAAAAATGATCCTAGTCGTGCTGCAGTAACTTGCCTCTGGATACGGACACCATAATTCCAAACAATAAGTTTGTTCCATCAGTTGTCGTGCACTGGGTGAGTTTCGGTCTCCGTACAAAATAGAAATTTACACTGGGAGTTGAGAGTCCCAAGAAATTTATGCATGCGGCTATTATTTGCGACTACACAACGACGAGACGAAAGGCATTAAAAAAATACTTGTCAACGAATACGACGATATGAAACTTTTACACATTCCGTTTAATTAATTCTATGGCCAAAAAGGGAATACGATCTAGTTGAGCATGGATTCTTCTCTCGTTTGCCCAGATACCACTATACTTTGACTCTTCCAGGTACCTACTGAACATCTTAGCTGACAATCCTATTCGTATGTTACCAATAGTGCTGCATACTTTTGTCTGGCCTTTGGAAGAACCCCGACGATGACACAATTTGCTAACTCAACGGCCAATGATAACATAACTGGCATCAGAGAGTTGCCGCATTACACTCTGGAGGTTAAAGAGAATATGACCACATGTCCCTATCCAATTTCATACCATCTAAAAATGTTCTGAGTGCAAGCAGTAGGATAAGGATGAGTGACTAACTGATTCCTTCAAATCCTCGTCGCTTTACTCTAGTTTGGAGTCCATTTATAGAAACTAGAATCATCACGTCAGAGAATTCAGGATTTTCCTCTACATACGAGGGGCGTTCAATATGTTTCAGGCTTTGCATAGAAATTTTTATTTCATGGCGTTTTTCTCTCATGATATCAAAATTCGGTTTATTCTGAGATGCCTGTGTGAATTTCAGTTGAATCCGATGCAAATTATTGAAATTATCGCAGTTTGAAATGAGCACACCCGAAATGGCCAAAATGAACAATTTGCTCAAATGAGAAATTGGCATTTTTCAGATGAATACAAAATTCAATAATCTGGCTCACTGGGCCCATGTTCCGACTTCAGAAGCGCATAAATAAAGATGACAGAATCATCGTTTATGCACTCCTGAAGTCGGAACATGGGCCCAGTGAGCCAGATTATTGAATTTTGTATTCATCTGAAAAATGCCAATTTCTCATTTGAGCAAATTGTTCATTTTGGCCATTTCGGGTGTGCTCATTTCAAACTGCGATAATTTCAATAATTTGCATCGGATTCAACTGAAATTCACACAGGCATCTCAGAATAAACCGAATTTTGATATCATGAGAGAAAAACGCCATGAAATAAAAATTTCTATGCAAAGCCTGAAACATATTGAACGCCCCTCGTATATGATTTATTCGTATGACATGAATTATTGTTTCGATTTTTTAAGTTATCGTTCTCAATAGTTGTGTGTTGTATATCAGGGCCTGTGTCTTGTCTATCATCTTATGTCTGAAAATAATGCTCATATGCCATTTCCTTAGATTGCTGTTTGATTTGGTTTTATTCGATTTTTGTTTTGTGAATTTGTCCATCTAATGTCTGATAATAAAAGTCCGTGCTTTCGCTTAGATTACAATCATAATATTGTTTTAATTGCACTTTGGTCAGTGTAAATAAGCACACAATATGAATCAGAGTACCTTTCTTCGACGTAAAACAGGAAAGTCACGAAATCAGATCATCTTACTAAAGTTCGAGCAATAACAACAGTTATATTTCTCTACAACTGGAATAGGCGTCGCGTTTAAGCATTTCCAATGAAAGTTTTTAGTTTTAAGCCAGTGCCAAAATTGAGAAAGTTCCTGTCTCAATTTATCATGTTAAAAACTTGCTGTATTGCTGAAATGAGGCACAAGGACGGCTAGCTCTATGAGAAATTGATTGGGAGTCATTTTGAAAAGCTGGATCAGGGTAGCAAAAAGATACAAGACGAGAACTAATTTCAAAATCAATACTGCAACTTGAATGTTCCTGCACATTTTCTGGAGAACTTTTTCTTCCCTTGGAAGAATTACTTCGGGGAGGATCGATTGCTTTGAATACACTTCTTCGAAAACATTCACATAACAAGGACTTCTTCATATTGAATAAAATAAATATTTGAAAACAACTATAAAATTAAAGAAATTGCAGGGCCTTAAGAAGGAAAGTCTGCCATCCACTGTTATCCATTATGAAGTTCCATTTTTCCATATCGTGATATAGCAAACATTGTTAATCGTCTTGTTAAGGAACTTGTAGATTGCATTGTTAATTTTTCATAATCAAACTAATTATCGAAAATACGATTAGAAAACGATTGCAAGAAAGTTCGCCAATCTTAATGCCAAACTCGCACACCCAAAGCTGAAAATAATTTGCGGTAACAAACATTTAAAAGCAAAGTTACCAACTCCAACCACCTCGTGACCTCCCAAGAACTCTCTAATGATAGCGGCATCTTTTCTTTAAAAGTTATGGGAAACACATCGCTTACAACATCTACCATTGTTTCCAAGGCAGCTTTAATTCCTTTATAAACGCTTCGGATTACCACAGCCTGTGGACAAGTTTGTGGATGCTAATTTGTGTTCCTCCACTGGTCAGGAGCCATTATTCAGAAATCTGGCATGATCGCGCCAAATAGCTGTTACACGATTCGGTGATTTCTTTAGTCCGAGAGAAGTCTGATTAAGGGTTCCACGACAAAACTGGTTGGACAATGACGTTTGTTTCGGTTACTTTGATATTTATGTTAACTGCGTGCTGTTCAATGTTTATACCGTTGAACCAAGGAAAAAAAACAAACTCTTTTCAAACTTTTTGCAATGAATCGGTAGAAACTAGCAGATGAAACTTCTGGGTGGACGTTTCAGTGGAATTGACATTTCACAAGGATCAAGATTTTTGTTGTCACAAACGACCGAACAATGGCTTTTCTTTCGGACACTTTGATTTATTTAATCATCACTACGTGCTGCATAAGACATTTTCATGCAGTTGAAAGAAGTAGACAACTCGGGATGTTAAAAAGTGAAATCACCCGCGAAGATTTGAAGCCACTGTCATCACTTCTCGCAGTTATAAATGAGGCAATTACACAAAGGAGTAACTGCACTGTCGTAGTCATACAGGGGAAGTCAGAAGATATCTTAAAATTGAGTGTCACAAATCCTCGTATTGTAGTCGCAACAAGAAGTAAATTTACACGCTGTGATAACTCGGATACCAGCATGCCCCTGCGCCGAAATTTCCATCCAAGGGATTCCGATCAAAAACAGCCCGGCTGTTATGTACATTTGTTGATGTGGGAGCCATATTTCACTGAACGAACCATTGAATTTATTGAAACTTGCATCAAACCAGTCCGTTGGGTGGATCTCCTATTCGTTTATTTCAGAAATAAGATTCGCAATCCATTGGCATTGATTAAGAGGGCGTTTTGGAGAAGATACAGGCATAAATTGTTTGCTGCGCAAGGGAAGCACAATCAACTGCGTCTGTTCGAGCATGATTTAGAAGGGACCAGGCTGGCTGGGATATTCAAGCCTGAAAAGATTCCAGCAGTCGTTGGAGAGACAAAATGTCCGGAGAAGTACCCTTTCTTTCAACTTCCATCATCCACCTCCGACTTCAAAGGAGAGAACCTCCTCGCCATTGTATCTGAAGATGAAACCAGGCATTTCGTCAAGCGTGATCAAAAGGGAAATTTCATTTCAGCACACGGTCCAATGATCAGGGTTCTGAAATTTGTCTGTATGATGCTTAGATGCGAGATCGAATACACGTTTTTCAACGGTCGACGGAGGGGTAACGCCAACATGATAAAAATTCAGCTCCAATTTCAGGAAAGCGACCAGGAAGGATACACTTCCACCAACAGAACTGATGTTGCTCTACCTTTTTCAACCATGTTCGAAGCTCTAGACGTTGCACAGTTTTCACATCCGGTAGCATTGCATGAGGTTGGCTTTATCACAGGACGTTCCCAGAGTTATCTCCACTGGAACATATTCATAACGTCCTTCAATGGTTTTGTCTGGGCAGCGTTGGCGACAACATGCGTTCTTTTGTTGGTTGTTTTGTCAACCAGTGACAGATTGAATGATCAGGAATTCACCCACACCTTCGCTAAAAATGGGAGATACGGAGAGATGTTCTTAAGGGGTCTCCTTGTTCAGGATATTGGATACCTGACAAGAAACTATGCTGCTTCTTTCAGGATAATCCTCATATCCTTCTTACTGCTCTGCTTAGTTCTGGCAACTGCGTACCGAGGAAGTGTGACAGCAATGTTGGTAAACCCAGAACGCGAAAAGGAAATAGATGCCTTCCTTGACGCCTATGAACAACGTCACGCCTTGAAGTTTGGGGTAACTACATACAAAGACAGCATAAAAGTGTTATTTATTAGAATTTCGAATCAGCCTCGACTTGAGACACTTGGCTATCTAATTGACAATCCGATGCAACCGCAAGGATCTAACTGCCTGCTGCAGATCTTAAAAGAACGCCGCGTTTGTTTCAGCTACTTCGGGAAGGCACTGAACATGAATCAAACATATTTCAACCCAGATCAGCTCATCAATTCAAAATTTTCGCCTTACCGTGTCGGACGTGAGTTCCTCAAACTCTCCATGGACGCATACATGCTGCCCATCGGATCTACGTTTGTGTCGTTGTTAGACAAGTGGCTTATCAGGTTGATGGACACCGGTCTCATCAACGATAACATCTACTCGGAGAGCGAAAAGCCCGATTTACCGGATTGGATGAAGCTTTGGGAATCCCACATTGCTAAGTCGGAATTTCAAGAAACCGATGAAAAACAGAGACTTTCTCTCAAGATACTTGCTCCCTGTTTCGCAGTTGCAGGATGCGGATTTGCAGTTGCTGTTATCATTCAATGCTTGGAGATAGCAACCTGCAAATTGGGACCCTTGCGATATGTTTCAAAGCTGTTACCATTAAAGTATCGGTCATGCATAGAACAGCCATCAAGACAGCCGATTAATGTTGAAAAATATTCTGATGATATCGCTATGCCCGTCCCCAGGTTTCGATACAATTGGTTTCGTTAAAACTCACACAGAGACATATCTTTCTGCGTACGACAACATTGAAATGGGTGATTGGAATAAGGCCTCGTCAAGGCACATTTATGAATCTTCTCCTTAGATGTAGTTTACAAAATACCAGCCTGAGATATGTATGAAAATCTTAAATTTCATTTCAACTTTTCGTAACGGAGCCGTGGAAAGGCACTCTACTTGTGACATCATTGCGATTTTTAATCGCTGGTGTGTTTATTGTTTCTGAAATGTTTAGTTACTAATTTGCTTGCTCCGATCCGAATTCGTTTCAACTCACGTCTCAATTGAGATGCTTAGACAACGTTCTACATGTAACACTATTGTTCAGGGACATCTTAGAGTGCTGTGCGTTAGGTAATGCATGACTGCCGCACTACTTTTTGCTTCAGGAACATGATTTAAATTTTAAAATAGAACACTTTGGACTTTTCCGGGCACTTATTCGCCCAAACAAGCGCAATTTTCGTCTTCTCAATATCTTCAATGGGCTGGACAAGTTTCCGAGCTACATATCCCCAGGTCCCCCTGCGCCCATTTCAAGCCAAAAAACATAAACCACGCACGGTTTACGTAAAATCAAAAGTTTCACCGTTACATACGTTAAAATGGCTGTACAATCGATCTGGCGCAATTTCTCGCAAATACACGACAAGTGTCAAGCCAACATCAAGCAGGTTACAGACGCACGGTGTTGCTAAAACCTGGCGATGCAACCTCGCAGAAGTTGTACGTAGTTTATTAACCCTCAGAAACTTCCGAGGCAAATTATACGAAAGCAGAATTTTCGAACGAAGGGCAGAATTATTCATCTTGCAGGGGAAAATGTTAAATGCAGGTAAAGAAATAAACTTTGTAAACTCAGATTTAGGGAAAGCCAGTAATACAAAATTATTAACACAAGGACTTCTGCCTTCGCACTACATAAGGGCGAACCAGATCGACACTTTTAATCGAATACCGCTCAACTATAGTGCTACAATAAGTCCTATAGTCATGACGCCGTGCAACTGCACAAAAGTGCATTTGTTTCACTAAAGAGTTACTCTTAATATGATACGGCGTGTCCCGGAATCACTTTTCTGGGGTCTCAGCTATCGCGAAATGTCTAAAAAGAGCCAGCTAATAATCTGGAAGATAACGAGGAGTACTAATCTGAATAAACCTTCAGTGTTCGCGAGAGTTCCTTACCCGTTGAAATACAGCTCATGTTTCATAAATTGCCACACGTGCTGGAGATATTTCCTTCGCAGTGAGTGGGCAACTCAACCGCAGAACGATGCGGAATTTGAGTCCAACTCAATAAATTCAAGGGCGAAATCGTCTGAACTTTATGAACTGAATAAAAGGGGATGAATAAATGTATAAAAGAGGATGCATCCGTTAGAAATGGAGTCTCACATGGGTAGTCATAATGACGGTTGTGTAAAAATAAATAACAACAAACACGAGAGGTACATCAGAGATACACATGGTTTTATGAACAAACTGCAGCCCACATTTGCAACCCACGCACATGCCAACCTAACCTATGGCGGCCTAGCTTATGCAAGCATACCTATTTTAGCCTAAGATTGCTATGGGTTGGAGCATATGGCTCTGCAGAATGTGGAGCAGTTCGTTGAGATTTTAGATGTCTTTGCAATTCTAATTTTTTCGTGGATGTAGGTTGTAGGGGGCAGATTCTCCTAATCTAGAGTGATATTATCTCAGCGTAAATAGAAGACCATTTCGGCGGGTCATTGAGATAACAGTTCCACAGATCTGCCACATATGTTGAGTCGTGGACGCAATATAGCGGTTTATTTTCGTTATTTCTTGATGATTTTTCATTTGCGAATTGTCCTACCTTTTTGAGGCAACGGTGTCTTGCATGTCACGCGAAAGTCAGATAATTTATAGGTGGAATTGACTCTTACCAACAGCAATTAATAAGGAACATTGAAAACGGAAATCAAGTGCGCGTGCTCTTCATTTCATAATTCCGATTGTAATCGAAATAATAAAGAAATATAACATGAAATACGAATTTTTAGCACCAATCTAAAGTCGTCATTGCGTATTAAGTCTTCTTAGCCCGACCAAGTTAAATAGCTCCTCGCTGGACTCTTAAATCAATATTTCGTATAATGACATCGAGTTCGGCTGAAACGATTACGCCTGACATGTACACATTCATAGATCTTCTTGCAAACTTCTTGCAAAATTTAGCAAAGTAATCTACACATGATCGCAAACCGTCAGTTGGTTTTTCCAAAGAGAGCATTTTGCATCACAATCTGATACCTTGTTGCGATCAGACTATCCCCCGTACTCAGTCAAAACAATTTAGTTCACAGAGAGCGAACTGAGCAGCAAATTGGGATATTTCGCTGATAATTTCATTTTTGGAAAGAAGAGCAGCGAAAAGTACCGAAAAAGATAGCGCAAAGAGAAAAGTGGGAATCTTGCAGAGCAAATACGAGTATCCACCCAATAAAAAATTTCAGGTTCTCATAACCCATCCATATTGGTGACAATAGAATTCCTGGCAATAAAAACCTCTAGATATGAGTTCTTTTCAGGTGACCCAATTCCCTTTTATGAGCTTGTTCTTTTCACACAGCATTCATTAGGTTCATACAAGTAGAAGGGCTAATACTCAAGACTTTGTTGAGCAGGTCAATCCCAGGCTCAGTATTTCAAAAGGAAAAGTTTTGTGATCTCGTTTCATTTCATTCCCAAAAGGAAACGCATTTGGCTTTTGTTACGGCATTTGGTGGCGAAATTTGGTTCTTCAAAACAGAATTGATCGAACCGGTACCACAAATTCCGTGATCATGTCCTATTGGATTAACCTGAACAAACCTAAGCACCCTGTATGACGTATGAAAACCTAAGCACCCTGTATGAAAACGTAAAAAACACCATTGACTTGGACTTTCCTTAGAAATAGAATCGGAAAAATGCTTACTTTTTCAACAATGAGCATAAATTCAATCACTTTCGCAAAGAACTCTTCATTCGACTTTGCAGATGAGATAGCAATATCTTCACAATTATCTCAAATTCTTTGGCATTGGGATGTATCATATCCACCCTTAACGTTTCCGTTTTATACAGACAAAATCAAACTTTATTACAAATCAAATCGAAATGTGTTCCTTTTCATGAAGATGACATGTTCAACACAGATATTTTTCACTGTGGTTTGTTCTCCAAAAATTTCATTCGCGGCTGAATATTTTCGAAAATGCTCTCAACATGGCCAAACAGCGCGATATGCGGAAGCAGAAGCAAAATAACGTGACTTTCGGCTCAACAGGAATACCAGAACTAAACATTCTTCAATTATTCTGTCGGCATTATGTCCAGCAAGCACATTGTTCCGAAAGGGACAACCGCCTTATTTTACAACCACATTGTTCCTAAAGGGACAACCGCCTTATTTGACCAAGACACACCTTGATTGAAAGACATGAACTTATCCTGCCATCTCCATTGAATTGCGGGAAACAAGATATGTAGTTCCAATTTCTGCCGCATCTCTTTTGTGCGCTTCATACGGAGTTGAAAAGTCCAATCGGCTGCCCATGTTATTTTTTCGATTTTTCTTCTTTGCAATGATCGTGTGTGTGACGATGTTTGTTTGGCAGCACGCAAAATTTTGAAGAAATTTCTGCACAAAGAACACGAAATTCATGTCCAATGGACGGTGCTTCGACAGGTAAATCCAACACTTTTCAGGATGGGAAAGAAATGGACACTGGTCACGGTCGGCTGGTTTTCAGAATTACAGACAGGAAAAAAGTGAGAGGGACGATGGAGGCAACTGGATCGCTCTTGGGGTGGAACCACATTGGAGTTCCAACAGGTGCACCCCTTTTTGGGGTCTGGGGGTGCAGCGGCCACAGGAGCAGACGAAATTTCGATATTTTGTGTCGATTTTGCCCGCAAAATTCGGGGTTTCTCCATTGATATCCAGCCTGTAAAAATTGCTAGCTATACTTGCAATTCGCAATGGAATCCTCCAAAAATTGGCTCATGAATGAAGAACTCGATGTCCCTTTTCCAGCAATCAACAACTTGCTTTCGCAAGAGGGAACTTCGATTTGATTTTGATATCAGTTTGATTTCATACAGCTCACGGCCCGGCTGGGGAATACCTGCAGGATCTGAGGCGCCAGCCCCAGCGGGGTTCCAAGAGACAGAGCCCCCAGGCCGGGGGTATTGGTAGGGTGTCCGTTCAATTCGTCCCTGATTCATTTCCTCCCCGTTCAATTATTCGTACTCGATTATTTCGTCCCCGTGCAATTCGTCCCGATCAAATCGGCCCCGATCGAATTGCCCCCGAATCAAATCGTCCTCGTTCAAATCGTAGTCGTTGACTACAAAGAAGACCACAAAGATGATCAACAAATTCCTATATCTCAAAAACCTATAACACATGGTCGAAAACCCCTTGGGACACAATGGTCAAATCATGTTCTTTTTGCGTCCCAAAACTGTCCAACAAGGGGACGACAAGGGGACAAACGAAAATGCGGAACGCCGACTAATGGGAGATATGGCGTTTCGCGGGAAGCGAATAGCGTCAAGCGAATTACGCGGAACCACAGGTTAGGTTAGATTTGATTTGGGTAGTTTGGAGTTTGGTCGCTTAGATTCGCACTGCAGCCTCAGTCCGAAAAAACTGCGATTTCCGCATTCTAAAAGGAACCTCGACATTGAAATACCTCTTTGTTGATGGGACTCAAGCGATGAAACAACCAGAAGGATGATTAGATTATGGGGACGATTAGGTTAGGGAAGATTAGGTTGGGGACGATTAGGTTGGGGACGATTTGATCGGGGACGATTTGATTCCGGGACGATTTGTTCGGGGATGAAACAATCGGAGACGATTTTATCGGCTCCAAAAAGCTGAAGTTTTTGATTATGATGTCATTTTTCATTCCTGGGGAACCTCTGCTGTGATTAGGGAGGGGACACATGAATGCTCGGCAAGCCAAAGTCAATAGGTGCAAAAGCGCAAAGTATCGCTATTTATTCTTGCGCGTTGGCCTTTGCTTGCATGGTAGCTTTCTGAAGCCAATGGATTTATGGAATGAGACCTTTTTGAATGGAATCTGAAAAATGAAAAGGGCAAAAAATCACGATGGGAAAAGATTACCCATGCAGATTGCGCCTGCAAGAAAAACTCCCAGGTAGGTGTGAGGCGCTGTCCGGGCATCCCGCTGTCCAGGTTATTTATCAAGTGTCACCCCGCGTGATTGGTACCCCTGTTGACCGCAAGCCTCGAAGTTTTCCATCTGACCTGAGAGACAAGTGTATGCATCTTTACCTTTTCAATGTGAACAACATGTCTGACAAAACCTGTTTCCAGCCACAAACCACAGGGGTTTTTGGATTTTTGCGTGGCCCTTTCAGTCTGGAAACACTTATGGAACACCTCCTGAACAGTGTGGTATGATGGAAATACTCGTGTCATTTTTTGCTGAAATGCAGGCCGCAAGGGGCAAATCTCCAACCATCATTCACCATGTTGCCACAGATGGGATGACCCAAAGGATGACCTCCTCGTCTTTGCGACTGATGACCTCAATCCTCAACATCGTGGATCCACAGAAAAAGAGAGAAAACTGACACTCTTTGTTTATCCTCGAACAGACCGGCAAAATGAAACAACGTACGTGTTGGTATCTCGTTGGCAATAGCATATTTCGAGAACATTTCGCCCCATCTATTTTTTTTATCGTAACAACACTGCAACCAAAATCCAACTGGCAAAAAAAAACACCCTGAACCGCGCCTGATTATCCAGCGATCTTGAACACGGACCTGTTAACACTGGCTTCTGGACAGAGAATGAAAATGAACCCCCGACAGTTTATTTCTTGAATTTGTGCCAATCAAGGCTCTGTCCTCCACCTCCACACACGACCACTCCAACACTGTCCACCCACGACCAGACCTTACACATTTGCGGCCCAAGCATTCTTTCGAAAATCACAATTCAGCCATTTTCTGTCTCAATTTCGGGATCAAAACGCATCAGGAAGACGATTCTCTGTTTTCAGTCTTTCACTCCGTATGAATCGCACAGACGTGCAGCGTACGGCGGCAGAAGCTCTCATCTTGTTTCCTTCGATTCGCTGCTTAGATCATGTCTTCCTATAAAGGTGTGTCTTGATTTGACCCAGGCCGTATTTTACTCTTTTTCTGTTTTGACTACACAAAGCTAATTTGGGCTTCCGAAATTTAAATCTTTCAATCCGCAATTTGTTGTCAATCGTCCCAGATGCTCCCGTCAAAAAAAGTCTCATGAGAAAATGGCTAAAACGTATGAATTTAGCCAATTTGTATACGAAATGGCTTTTTTTCATGAAAATGCATAAAATCTCATGAAGTTGGCCAAGAATCGTATGAGAAATTACTATTTCTCATCTGAAAATTACAACTTTTCATGAGAATGTGCCAAAGCCTAATGAGAAATCTTCGTTTCCGATGAGAAATATGTCAGATCTCACGAGAATGGATTTGATACTCATGAGAAATCCTTGTTTCCCATGAGAAGTCGCCTGATCTCATGAGAATTCCAAAAAAAAGAGATGAGAAATTTTTGATTTCATCTGATCTCGGGAGTTTATTTCAAAAATCGCATGAGAAATCTTCCATTCCCATAAAGAACTTGTGTGATCTCATGAGATTTTTTAAAACAGACGGAAATTTATTTGTTTTGTCATGAGAATTCTGTAATTCACCACCAAAAGTTCTGATTCTCATGAGGCAAATTCTTCCCCATCACAGAATCTTCCATTCTCATGAGGAAGTTGTCTGATCTCATGAGATTTACAAAACAGAAGGAAAATTTTTTT